>JAPYZA010000520.1:0-35338 GCA_030522685.1 Eupelmus azureus | reverse complement strand
CGTCGGCAATAAAGAATAAAATTAGTTCGCGGAGATCAATAGCTTCAATTTTTTATTTCCCTTAATCTACATGAAGCGAACAATAAATTCATCCAACATTATAATATAATTTAACTTTTTCATTAATTTTTAAACATTACTAAGAGTCACCATATGAAAGTACAGTTGAAGAATATTTTAAGAAAAGTTTTAGAAATTAAATTAGCAAAATAAAGCTATAGTTCATCAGACAAACTGGCCAAAGGGCCAGTGGTGGTTTTGTGATACAGTTTCAAATTTGTCCAACGAAATATAGCTTTTTATCGCTTATTTATTTCATTAAACTTTTTTAAAAATATTCTTGAATACTTTTTACTCGTGGCAAAACTTACATATAAGCTTTTAAATAATAAAATAATTAAAATTGAAAATTAACAAAAAACAGATTAGTCTTAGGAGGTCGCACTGATCGCGGTGAGGAGCACTTTTAAAATAACGACAAAGATGCAATTTAAGATAACGTTTTACATAAATAAACATTGGAACAAGGTAGACAAGAAATAAAATGAAATAACCTTTTGAATGTAAGTAAAAATTGAATAATCATTTAATTAATTTACATTCTTTGTAATTTGTGGACAATCATTAATCCTATTTTAATTATAATATTTAAACTTGACTTTCATACATTCCACACTTGGTAATACAACATAACCTCACTTTTGTTTTCTTCACTATTTCTCATACATAATAGTAAGTTGTACAAATAAATTAGAATAAAAATCATTTATCCTCGCTCCACACATAGCATGAGGTGAGCGTTTTGGTGGTTGGTCGAAGACATCTTATCCAATTCTTCAGATGCAATAACCATTGGAAAAAAAATAAACTGCTCAGTTCCCAGATGGATTAGTATTCTGTATGAGTGTTATATTATCGCCTTTCAGCATGATCCGTCCAAGTTGCTTTCTGTTTTTCGACTTGACGTGATACTCCTCGGCGTCGTCCAAAACCAAATTCATGTACTCGTCGAAGCCGACAATGTGGCCTTCTATGCGAAGATTTATGTTCTCGAACAGCCAGACTTGCACGCGCGAGCGATTCTGCAGGTATCGAAAGATAAGGTTGATGGGCTGTACCATCACCTTTTGTACTTTTTGTGGTCCCTTGTACGACATTTTGCTTGAATAATGTACTTTTACTAAACGATAAATAGAAAAGTTTGGTTAGGAGCAAACGTTAGCGTCCTTCTGCCTTCACAAGCATATGAGCGCCAAAACCCGGCTCCAGAAACTATATATGTAGACTGCTAAATGCACATATA
The DNA here is from genome assembly GCA_030522685.1 of Eupelmus azureus. Lineage (NCBI taxonomy): Eukaryota > Metazoa > Arthropoda > Insecta > Hymenoptera > Eupelmidae > Eupelmus > Eupelmus azureus. Next base: position 34,035 of record JAPYZA010000520.1, on the reverse strand, counting down.
TATAACCATCATGTATTTGCTCCGAACTCGCGATCCGGAATTAAAGTAGGTTTTTATTCTATAGTCTTTGCATCAGAGTTGTAAAGGAAACGCCATAGATGCGTAGATGGCGGCCAGATTTGTAAGTACAGTGGTAATATATTTCAACAATTTAGGTATATATTCAGAACCTACTTTTAAGCCAGCTACATACAAAATTTGCAATACAATTATTTAAAAGTTACGGGAAATTTTTTCAATTACTTAGATTATTATTATATAGGAAGATTTTCATATAGAGCATACGCAATTTTCTATATATGACTCTGACACAAAGACTTTAGGAATATATATATATACATATAGGTGTAGGGGCGAAAAGTGCGCAAATCTCTCCGGCTCTGAGAGGCGGGAGAACTCGTATAATCTTAAAATGCTTTGATATAAACTTGTGTATTTATTATGTTATCTATTTAAATATTGTGTAACTTCAAATATTTCTTTCTGAAAAGTAGTAATACAGTTCTACAAATGAATTCAAGTAGTAGAAGTAAATCTTAACGGTACGTTATTAAAAGTAATTGTTATAAATAAATTTATGATCATCTTAGGTTATGTCTACCGAATATATATACAATTGCACATACTGTTATTTCTTATCTTTTTATTAGATAAAGATGATTGTCATTTCAAGTCAGAACATGTTCACAATAATTATAATAAAATAAAAGTAATAAATACTTAATGTTAAGAACAAAATATAATGAAAACTGTGGATTAGAATTTAATTTATTATACATTATAATATTAAAATTTTTATTTTAGTTATTGTTAATTATTAAAATGTTACTTTCAGCTTAAACAATGATTATCAAAATATCAAAAATAATCAGTTGTTCTTCGGAGCATCCATCATTTCCAGCATCTAATTTATTGGAACATCCTCCAAAATCTTCGTGGCGCTGTGCTAAACCAAATGAACTTATAGCAACAGTTATTTTGGAATTGGCAGAGCCAGCTTGTATCACTGGACTTGAAATTGGAAATTACCGTTCCTGTATTGTTGTTATTGAAGCTTCTACTTCTAAAGAGCCTGACAATTGGGTACCTATTATCAATCACCAATTTTTGACTCATGATGAAGCAGCTAATAGTAAATTTAAAGATCAAGTTCAACTCTTTACGAAACGAGAGCTGAATCCAGAAGTAACTAAAATTAAATTTGACCGAGTCAAAGTTACATGCATGCAGTCAGCCAATCCTAGAGAACTTTTTGGATTAGAATTTTTAATTTTAAAAACAGAAGTAGTTGTAGATTTGGGTTTAGATGTTTTTGGTCGTTTCAAATTAAAAGAGAAAAATGAGACAGATGAATTTAAAGAAAAATATCTTAAAATTTTTGGTAATAAAAAGAATTACAAAGATGAATTAAAAGATAAAATCACTGAAACTAGTACAAATAATTTTGCAAAAAAACAAGAAGAAAATCGTGAACCTAAAAAAAGGCCAATTCTCGACAAGTTAGAAGCCGATGCAGAACGGGATGCTGCAAAACCAGGTAATTTATATGAAAATAATTAAATTAAACATTTTTTTATATTTAGATTTATATTTTTCAACAAATATTTTTAGGTCCTTCGAATAGCTCAGATTTATCAAATGACGATTTGTCAAATAATAAAGCTAGTAAGAAAAAGAAAGACGAAATTACTGCTCCTGTTGTAAGAACATTATTTGGAGATGTCATTCCAAATCCGAAACCAAATAAAAATTCTATAGACAAATGGAAAAAAACAGATGTTAAAACAGATTCAAACACTAACACAAAAAAGAGATCACATAGTCCTGAAACCTCTAAATTAACTGATGCAGAAGTGAAAAAGAAAGCTCGATGTTCTGAATGCAATTCAAAACCAAATGAACTGTGCAAGACATGTAATTTATTACCGAAACCAAAGCCATTAGATGACAATATCATTAGAAAGCCAGTCAAAGTTACTAAACCGAAAAAAGAATTTAGTAAACTTTTTGAAGATGTTTCATTTTCTCTTAGTGGATATGTTAATCCTCAAAGAGATCAAATTAGAAGAAAAGCTTTAAAAATGGGAGCAAAGTATATTGCAGATCCTAATATAACTAATAATAAATGCACACATTTGATTTGTGCTTTCAAAAATACTCCAAAATCCCAACAACTAAAAGGTCACTGTAAAATTGTAGGCCATAAATTTATTGAAGATTGTTTTGATAAAAAAAAGAGGTAAGTTATAATTTATTAATAATAAAAGTTTACTAATTACTAATTAACAAAATAATGAGTTGAATTTTAATAATTAATAGAATCCCTTGGAGAAAATATGCACTCGATAGTACAGAACAAAAACAACCAGAAAGTGAAGAAGAAATTGAAGGAACTACATCACCAATTCCTGCACCAAGTGTTTATGATCAAGAAACAGATGATTCTGACACTAATTATTAAATGATTCGAGCATCTTTATAAATATAATATTAATAATTTGTACATAATAAATTTTTATATTTATGAAATTATCTAATGGTGACTATGGTGCCTTACGTACCATAAAAGAATAACAGATAGGAAGAAAATAAAGACAATGAAATTATTTTTATAATTATTATATTTTTTTAAGAAACTATCTTTTTATTAAATTATAATTTTTTAATTGTAGTATTTAAATACTTAGATTAAAGGTGAGATGAAAAATAATAACAAAATTCATTGTCATCAGTTTATAAAGAATTATTTAGTTTAGTAACAAAAATGTTATTACATAAAAATATTTTTCTGATAATAATTATTAATGCTACATCAATCATTTTACTATGTACTTTTAGATTATTCGTAGTAATATTAAATTAATAGTTATGTGGATAAGATTTTGTAAAATTTCACAAATATGAGTTATTCTATTTTTTAAGATGTAACAATTACACTTGTTAATTTGAGTGCATTTATTTATACCTTTTTTATACTAAAAGTATTTATGTGTTTTCAATAAAAAATTGATTTTAAACTTATTTAAAATTTTTGTTGTACAATAAAACTCAAAATTAATTGCTGCAGATTTACTGTTTTTGACCTTGTTGTACTAAATTTTCGTTTTAGATTTTTTTGTAGTACCTATATCAAAGTTATAATAAGAAAAAAACAAATGAAAATGGAAAAGATTAAAAAAAATGCATGACAAAATTTTTGCTGTAAGTCACTAAAATTCATGTTTGGAAACAAAGCTTCAAAATTATTTTTCGAAAATTAAATCTAAAACCAATTAAAAAAATAAAAAATATTTAATGTCCTTTCTACTTTAAAAAATCGGATCCGGAAATGCGCTCAAGTTGCCGACAAATGGCGCAAGCTTGAAAATACCGAAAAGTTGTTTTGTCATTCAAAGAAGTATATGCCGGACGATGGCGAGTCCTTCGGAAAATACATTTGGTTTTGAACTACTTTATAAAGTTTCTGGAGGCCAAGTTTCTAAAAAAGAAGATGTACTAATCCTTTTTGTACATTGGTACTTTCTTAAAAACGGTTTCAAGTGTTTGGGAACCGGCGATAACGTAAGTATAACTATAACTATACGTCAATCAAAAGTCGGTTGACTAATTATTGCGCAACTATCGTTAATTCTTATATTATCTTTGAATTGTTCAAAACTGTTGAAATTTGCATTAGTTTAATGTTTTTGTTCATCTAACCTCAAAGTTTGTTTTGATGTTTATTGTCATTTTATCACGTAAGAAATTCAGATCCTTTGTTACTTATCAGATTATGTTTATATCTGTTTATTTTAGAAAACTATTGATCCTGCAGAAGTGGGATCTGAAGCATTGCCAGACGGATGGAATCAAGCACCAAATTATACATTAAGATATGTCAGGGAGGGAAAACTGTATATTCTTATGGGAATAAAATCTGAAGGAGATTTGCTTTTAAATTTATTGGTAATGTTTATTGCAGAAAATAAATCTTCAGAATTTCCGAGAATTAAACTAATTAAACAATTTTTGCAGAGGATTGAGGATCACAGTGTATCAAATGTACAATTTCCTATAGAAAATGTTAAAGAACTTCAAGGACCTCTGGAGATATTGTTACCAAATTACGAAACAATTTTGACTTCGTTAAAGAGAGAGCTTATTGAACCAGTTTATACAGGTAGTGGGCGAGAAATATCAACTCAAACACAATCTGATTCAGATAGACCAAGAAGAATTGATGATGACCCGTTAAGGGTAGGACCACCACACAGACCTGCTGGTACTGTTAGGCCTGGGTAATGCATTTGTAAAAGTTACTTCTTCTCTTACAGATATCTCATGATATTGATGTCTTAGAGCGACACGATTTTTGGCGATACTCCAGATTTTGAAACCTTCCAGTACCCTTCCAGAGTCCTTTCAGAATTTTACCCGATTTCTTTTATTAGGTACCCACTCATTTCAATTTAGATGAAAATCTCTTTATAATTTTAATTTATAGATTTAAATATATTTATTTTAAGATACTAGTTTTAAAAAAATCAAAATTTGAATTTACACTACTCTTAAGATTATTTAAAAAATCAATATATATTTAATGAAAATATATCTGTTGAAAAGAGTCATTAAAATATATTTTTTTTTTTTTTTTTTGTTATTATAGACCACCAAACGTTGATCCGTATGGAATTGGTCGAGATGATTTAGATCCATTTGGAGGAGCTAGGCCAGGTGGAGGAATGTTATTTGATCCTTTTTCTAGACCAAGAGCTCCCTATCCTGGTCTTGGTGTTCCTGGGAGATTACCACCGTAAGTTATAAAAGATTTACAGATAAAGAAAAATTTGATAAATTTTATGGGGTCCTTTCTCTTCCTTTTTTTTTTTTTCTCTTTTTTTTTTTTTTTTTTTTTTTATTTAAGCTTACTGAACTCTCTTAGGAGAGTTATACAGCTTTTTCTCATTTTTCTATCACTTTCTTAATTTCTTTCTTACTTTTAATTAATTTTTTTTTTATCTACAATTAAAGACTAATACTTTAATTATAGTTTGGCTTTTGAGGTATAAATTAATTCAGGCATTCAAAACAAGTTTTTCAAAAAAACTTAAAATTATGATCTTCTTTAAATTTGGAAAAATAATTAAAATATTTATGTGATGATGGAAATGGAGCAGATGTAAAAGAAATTTAACGTAAACTAATAAAGATAATTTATAAATTCTGTTTTAATTCATTTACTCTACAGTGTAGTAAGGAATCACTATCACTAATAATAATAATAATAATAATCACTATCACTAGTAGATAATAAATTATTAGATAATAAAGCTAAAATTATTCTTTGCAATTGAATTTGAGACAAGAAAAGTTTTATATATGGTTGTAGTTTACTTTTAATAAAATATTGATTAAAAATTAAAATTTTATTTTGCTTAAGAAGTACAAATAAATTTTCCATATCGTTTTTTTTTTTAATTATTTTTTGTTTAACTATTAATGTATGCTCCATAAAAATACATAGTTTTATATCTATTATGTATTAGTGGTGCTATTCCACCTGGAGCAAGATTTGATCCATTTGGACCTCCAGATGCTGATCTTCCAAATCCTAGAGCAAGAGTACCAGACGCAGATCATATGCCTCCACCAGGCTATGATGATATGTTTATGTAACATAACATACATAACAAAAAAAAAAGTTTTTCATATAAGGAATGTAAAAATAAGGAAACAAATATTTTAAATAAAAAATAATTTCTTTTTAAAAATGTCGTTTGATGTTCATGTTTCAAAAAAATTTTTCGAGCGCATCACAAAACGACGTCCATTTATTTTTATTTCATTAATGACGTTTACAGTGTAACAAAAACGATGCTTATTATTTTGTCAGACCAATCGATGCGTGAATAATGTAGCGGTGATGGTAAATTACATTAACAAATGAAGTACATGTGAATTACGTATAATGGTGAAATTCTTGCCTTTGAACAGCACGCTTAATTATTATTTTTTTTATTTTTGTTTTACAATTATCCAGTCGTTCATGAATGGAGTGAGCACAGGCGCTCTTGATTTTTATTTCAATAGCTTAAAATAGAAGATTTTTATTTTAAGTGATCTTTTGCAGTTTTATGTAATGTATATATATGTAATTCAAAGTACATATTCGTCATTGAAAGAAAAGCAATAGATTAATGAACTGGCTGTTTGTGACTAATTTTAATCACAAACTTGATATAAGCACTTTGAAGAGATCCCGTTTGGCATGTGTTGAAACTGCACTAGTATAAACGGTGCATCATTTTTAAACAAAATTTTTTACGAAAAAATATTTCAAATTATTTATTTGGATTTGTTAAGGTATTATTTTAATTAATTTAGTAGTCCTAGAACCCGCTTCTTCGAGAAACTCCTTTTACCTTGGAAAGAAATGGTAAATTAAGAAAAGGATCGAAAAATCACGTCGATTACATGAATTTGTACGAAGTTTTTCGGCCATTTTGGCAAGCTAATTGTTTGTATTAAGTTAAGCTGTACAAATCTGGCCAATATTTCTAGTTATGGAAGAAAAGAAGATAATTCGTATCTTCAATTTCTTCGGATGCTTGAATAAAAATATATCACAGTCGAGTATTATGGTTTTGTACGACGCTCTATGTCATTTAATTATCCTTGGATATGCCTCGAAGAAGCGTTCAGTGGAGGACTTGTTTGTAAGAGAAAGAAAAAGAAAGAAAATGGTAACTTGGAAAAATATGTATCGAACAGAAAAAGTAATAAAATCACAAAATTCCTTTACTTTGCGTGAAAGCAAGAGACAATTCATTATACAAAATACATTCACATTGTACGCAAGTAATCATCACAAGGATATTTTAACTAAGGTATAATCGATAGCTATAAGGATTAACATATTTGATTTTGGATCTAGGAATCCACATGTTTCTTTTAGTTTTATTACGAACGTCCCTCGTCCCATCCTCTGGTAAAAAATATTGCAGTGCTTTTTTTGTTTCGTTTTAAACCTTACAAAAAAGGAGTTGTGTAGAGCAGGTCATCCGTTATCATTATTTTTTTCATATCTTTTCTTCGAATTCATTTCGCTTACGTTGAAATTGCGATGGCGAGGAATGTACTGTCCAGTGGCGATATAGCACGTAAACCGCATGCACTCGTTTAGTTTTTTGGCCTCAAGATAGTGGTACAAAAAAAAGGAGAACAGAAGAGTAAGCAGCCTGCGTAAAATGAGAAACCATCGCTTACCCATATTTTCTTAATTAATAATAATTATATGTACAAAAGATGCAAAAGATACACGATCTCTCAAATTCTTGCGAAATATTACACAATGGAAAACAGATGGATGACATAAAGAAACGTACACCGTTGGGCCAGTGCATTCTTCGCATAACGCACAAACAAACGAAACGGTTTTCATTATTTTTCTAAATATTACAATCTTTCAGTTATTAGGAGTGAAATTCACCAACTATTATTTCTTTTATTCTTAATCTTTTGAACACAGTTTAGTGTGGCGCACAGTCTCATCGGCAATTTTATTAAAGTGCAACGACGGGGCTAAAAGTTCGAACATACACATGATTTTACATTTTTTCTTTGCACTTTTCTTTTCCGTAAGATTCCATCGAAACTTTGATAAAATGGCCATTGAGCTGCGATTTCAGTGATATATAAGAACTCTGGAGTGTGAATTACTCGCCTTGGCTTCCATTCTTTTTCTTTCTTTTTTTTTTTTAACCCTCGGCTCTTAACAGTTGATCGTTCAAATTACGCATATTACATGTCTAATAAAAGTTAAGAATATTCACCCACCCCAGACATGCCACTGGAAATGCAACTCGTGCCTAAAATAAAAAATTTACTCAATTTGCATTTTGCACGTTGAGAACTAAGTACTGAGAACGTTATATCGTCTCGTTCACAGTCGTGATGCTTGATAAAGAAGATTGCACAACTGAAGAGAAAAACAGGGCTACAGAAACTTCTAAGCTCCTCTTTTTCGTTTAAAATAACAAAACTTTAAAAAAAAAATTGAACAAAAAAGATCGAGATTTCACGCAAAAAAATATAGCCTAAACGTATGTCAAATTCGATTTTTACAATTAAAAATTGATTCTTTTTAAAGTACATTAGACGTACTTTAACCGCTCTTATACCAATGAATTGTCTAATTAAACTAACAAGACACACAGCGCTATTCCACAAGCATTGAAACGGAGTCATCGATTCGCTTCAATTCGACGATAAAGAAAAGTAAACAATGCTAACTAAAAACTAAACGCAAAAGAGGTGGCATAATGATAATAATAATTTACAATTGAAAGATACGTTTAAGAGTCAAATTCGAATCGGCCTCAAACGAAGCAGAGTTAGTTTAAGCATCGGCCGAAAAGAAAGTGGTTGCATTTCCATTGACAGGCTAGTCGATAATAAATTTTTTTCTCCGAATTATAAACTTTATACGGTATGTCGCTGTCGTCAGGCGTGTAAATCTAAGTAATTAGGTGTATACCAAGTTGGTATTCAATGATACGATGCCTCCAGAAAAGAAATAATTGTTTACTGGACGCAGCACGAGTTCTTCTGGCCGTTCTTCAGCTTGAGTCGAGACTTGGGACGATATTTCTCCAAATAGGCCAGCTGTTTGGCATTGATAGCGCCTCGTCTCTTCCTAAAAAGTAAAATTTCAATAAAAGTTAATGCTTGAAAGTTGGATTTGCAGTTATATTTTCGCATAAGAATAGTGAACATAATCAGCGGCAGTCAAAGAAAAAAAGTAGCAGTATTATCTCAAAAAAAAATAGTACAAGATAACGTTAAAAATTTTTCTGGAATTCACGCAACACGGTGCATGAAGCAGGCTTGTGCCAAGTATTACAGTCGCGCACGAAGGTTTACATAATCAAGATCAAGATAAGTGGATCAATTAGTTATCGATTTAATGAAAAAGTCTCGTGTCGGCTGGACTTTGTCTGAGAATCGCTTATCGATAAGCGAGGCGAAAAGCTAGGTGTATAGTTAAAGTAGGCAGAAGTGGCATAAATGCGCCAAGTGCATCAGGACGCGCGAATATGTACTTACTCTCGGATTAGAGCGACAGCGTCCTCGTACTTCAGGCCGAGCTCGATCAGGGCCAGTGCCACGAGGACAGGTGCTCTGCCAAGTCCGGCGACACAGTGCACCGCCACGCAGCCGTCGGGCGTCTCCCGGAATCGATTCTTCAGCAGCTCGAACCAGTCGTCGACCACCTGTAATATAAATCATTTTCCATTAGCCCTCAATTATATTGCTACTCTGTTTTTTGGTTTTTTATTTACTCCTCTTAACGTTACTACTTATGTTTTAAGTGTTTTTTTCCTATTTCGCGGTTAGCATAGAAATATTCATACAATTAATTGTAGATATTTTAAGCAGATTTCCTTTCACTTAATATTAAAAATCTTTAAATATTAGCTCGGGCATTAATTTCTATTAAAATTAATCTTTCAAGTTTTAAATAATATTTTATATAGACTTTGAAAAATGAAGTTGTAATTAATAAAAGAAAAATATTTAAATAAATTAACAAAATTTTGTCCTCTCTATGATCGTATCTCTTATCGATTTGATGAATAAGAGAATCTAGATCAAAGAGAAGGTCTTGCGTATTCTAGCACACTTATGACTCAAGCATCTCTTAAGGATAACAGAGATGGATCTAAGGAGCGTGCGAAATTTTTAAAATTTTCTTTTCAATTCTCTTAAGAAATTGTAAATAAATAAGAATTGGGAAATGAAAAAATATCCGCAACACGATAGACCGGATTCGAACTCGAGTCGCACGGGCGAAAGGCAAGCGCTCTACCGACTGAGCTAACGATCGCGCGCGTTCGTGATGTCATTTTGTCACTCTTGTATATCTATACTATCATATATACATATATGTATATTTCTTCGATAATTTAAGAATTTAGAAACACTTATGGTTTTATCGAATAAATTTTTTAATTTTGCTGTTAACCATTTATTATATTATATTAATGTTTATAATCATGTTAAAAAATTTATTAATTATATTGTAAATTATTAATTGAATAAATGTATCCATATATAAAAAATTCAAATTACAATAATAAGATCGGTTACTTTTAATTTAGATTTTTTTATTCTACATGAAGGATAAATATTTATGATGAAATTTAAGTTGTAAATCGCATATATGCACTAGGACGTGAATCAAATGTGACGCATGAATTTTGCGTCTTCTTTAAGAAGTGAATCATCGGGAATACTTGGTTATTTTATCAAGAATTTTTGCTATTCAATTTACGTTAAATAATTTCATCACTTTGAAAAACTGTATGAAAATATCAAGCTAATTTTACTTGCACATGATTTATACAATTGTATATTGTTGATAATGAAAAATAAAATGAAAATAATTTTTGGCCAATTTTTCGGATTCTTTTGCTTTTGAGTATATCATTTATAGTTGAGGTTAAAACAGAAATGATTATGAAATAACGTACCTCGTTTGGCGGGAAGGTTCCATCGTCAAAGACTAGGTCGATAACATTGATACCCTCTTTTTTGAGTTCCTCGACCTTGTAAGTCGGTTCACACACCCTAACTACTTCCTTGACATTGTGCTTTTTCAGCTCCTGTAAATAACAAAGAACACGTGTATAATTAGTAAAAGATAGTAATTTATTATGAAATAAAATAATAGTTTAGAAAAAGTACTAACCATGATAAATGTTTGGATGGTTTGATCGTTGGGCCGATCAGTAATCAGGAACTTCATGTTTTTGTATTCAATCTCAGCGGGGGCTGGTCTGATATCCTTGACCCTCATGTTGCTCATTTCCTTTAAACGACAGCGGTTAATGAAAAGTTTTTCTCCCTTATCAGCAGCAAGAAGTAGACACACACTCGTCGAGTTCTCTCCAAAGAATTTTCCAAAAACTGACAGACTGCACGGATGAATGCTCGATCGTTGGAGCCAAGAAATTTGAAGAAACAAGAAAATCAAAACTTCAGACGATGAAGAAGCAACGAACGGGTTAGCCCCTTCAAAGAAGCCTCTCCTCTTGACAATTCGAAGGCTCGAAGATTACCGTTGACTGACCCGTGTCGAAATTTAAGCAAACGCGCCAATAGCAGAAGAAACAACTTAGCCCATGGATGTCAGTCTTATCAGGTTGTTCCTCATTTAACGATTGACAAATAAAAAAATACTCGGTATTTTTTTCACAGAGGATAGAACGCCGGGCACTCACATCTAGATCTCGGGAAGGGTTCCGGGGGGCCGCGAACCTCGCAGAAGTGCTTTGGGAGCTACGTTACATTAGGCGTTCTCGATATGCACTTGTTTCCCAAGCGGGATACTTCACTGTCCGGAAGATTATCTGCAATCAGAAAAGAAAGGAGACTCGTTCATTAAAATGTATTTTCATTTGACCGGCGATAAACTCGGGCTAAATAATAATCGTTACTGCCAAGGAATATTTATAATCGATATTTCAGAAAACGACAAAATCATACGTCTATTTAATTTTCATTGTAAGCAAAAATTTGAACGCTTTCGAGCAAAGAAACTATATTAAAGTAGCATGCACATATTTCAAGGTCGCGCTGAAACGTTCGCCTTATCTGCTGCATTGGCAGCAGTAGCATCGCTATGCTACAAAAAAAAAAATAATGTTATTGCCGCTGTAAACGAGGCAGAACCGACTCTTTCATCTCGCGCGCGGGTGTAAAACTGCAGAAGGGGGCTGAAATAAAAGCGAGCTGGTGAGGTGATAAGGTTGCGGAGAGGCCGAAGCTATAGACTTACCTATTTGGCACTGGCAGCTCCTCGTTGAGCGAGGGGCGGTCAGTTTGTTTAACGAGAATACACCTTGGGCGCGCGATCGCACACACACACACAGACTTGAGCTTAAGTACGCATGTGAGAGTGTGTTGGTTTGAAAAAATGCGCGTCCGATCGAAATGGAAATTCGAAAATTAATACACTTGCGCAGAAGCGCGACGAGTCTCTGAAATCTGTCGCGTCTCTAATGAAAAATATATGCAGGTCCGCCGCTATAGTGTTGAGAGAGGCGATGTGTATACGTATACGGCCGAGCGATTATTACTTTGTCTTTAAAAGCTGCGAAGCTAGATTCTTTTGGTGCAAAGAGCGCTCGCTAAAGATGACTAGGTTGACGATTTCTCCGGGCTCAAGTGCAAAACGCTCAAGTCTCTTGCGGCTGGTCTCTCCTTCTCCTTTCCGCTCCCTCTCGACTTTCGTCAATGAGCTCGTTTACGGGAGAATCGTTCGAAGCGTGTCTCGTGATAGTCTAGGGATGCGACATGCCTTTTCGTCGGTGCTCGTTATACGCACGCCTCTCGCGCACACACGCTCTTCTTTCGCTCTCTTTTGCACCCTCAATCACTCTCCCTCTCACTCTTTCTCTCTCTCTCCTCTCTCGCTACTTGCTATCCTCTCGTCTCCCCCACACTCTCTCGGCCTCGTTTTCACCTCGCGCCTCTCCTCTCGCGGGCTCTCCCTCTATTTGTGTTGAGCCTGGCAGTACTCCGCGCTGTCCAGCTGAAACTCCATGTATGTGAGGATGCACTCACCAGGAAACTGAAATCAGAAGAGGAGATGCAATGGTTACTTTTTTTTGTCTTTACGGAGGCAAGTTGCAGTTTTTTTTTTTAATACAACTAATGTCTTACTATAGTAGAATTTACATTAATCTTTTGGGGTTTATTTTACTCTATTAGAATTCAGAATTGAATATTTTCTGTCTATATTTTTGTTAATGCAAATTTAGAGAGCTTAAGTTAATATCAGAGGACAAAATGAATTTAATTCACTTCAAATGATGTTCTTGAGTATAAAAAATATGACTGTTTTTTTGTATTTTCTTTTTATTTATAAGTTAACCATCAGAAAATAACTACTATTGTTTGGTTAAAAATAATCAATTAAGAGAAAAATTGTAAATGAAAAAATATCAAAATAGATATAGATATACATCTGTTCGTTATATTTTATCACTCGAGAACACAATTTGAAGCGAATAAAATTCAATTTACTTATATTTATTGAGTTTTGTTCGCAAAATCTCAAAGCCTTTCTGTGTTAGTTATACAACGACTATCAATAAACCAATTATTTTCAATAAATACAAGTTATTTTCGCCTATTACAAAACCGTAGAGAATACCTAAGTAAATTTGTAAAGAGAATAGAATTGATTAAGACGTAAACTGAATAAATTGATCCATATCTGGGAAATATAATGCTTGTCATTTGAAAAATCACATTGTTCTTCAGTTTCAAATTTTGGCATGAATCATTTTACAAAGAGATAGATCGACTACAGGGGCTAAAAATACGACTATTTCTCTCGGTTACGCTTCCCATTGTACAAGTCTTTATTTTTAAAAATAATATTGCTAAATTTCGTCTGAACTTATAAGGAATAATAAAATATAATTTTATAGATTTCTAAATTTATATTAGTGTATAAATTTAATAAAATACAAATATAAATAAGAATATTTTGATTTTCACATATTTTTCTTGCAAAACAAATTAAAAATCAATAATTATTCATTAAAATTTTAAGAATTTTTGTATAGTTATATAAATATCAAAAAAGTTGTAGCGATACATGTACTCGCTCTTATATAAGTCTAGAAAATACAATTTATTAAAAAAATAACTCTAAAAATTTTAATGATAAAAGTTGATGATTTCATTAATTCGAACGGAATTTTCCTCCCAAAATTTCGCCATATATTAACCAACAAAAAAAAATACCAAAGAGCACCTCAAAATTATACACCATAGATCCTAAACACGAAATACACATAAGAGCACGCGCCCAGCCGCTTGTTTTCAAAAGGCCGGAGCAGCTGATAATCCTCACTAAACTCCCACACAATTCACGCACCGAGCTCAGTAGCGGCGATCGCACGGGTATATAGGGTGAACGTAAGAGAGCACCTTGACGGACCTTAAACTTGCGCGCAGAAACTGACAGAGATAAATTTCGGCTCGCGCTGCTACGGCTGCGCGCGCGCAATTAAGCTGCCCGCGCGCTGCGGCTATTTCTAGGCGCATAACCGCGCGTGTACGCGCCTGCTGGCTATCTGTTTCTTCTATATGCATATATTACCTATAGTCGCCGACACGCGCGATATTTCCGGATATTCGTTTCTTGTTCGCGAACAGGCCGCTTCTATTTCGCGTGTTCGCGCGGTAGGTGGCGCTACGTCGGTTTTTGATAATTCAATTTGTTGGTGTGTGTGTAAGATTTAGTTTATTGAGTGTGGCTGCATAGGGAATGAATATTGGAGATTTGTTAATACTTTATGTATGCTATGATCAGTATGTTAGATTATTCTGAGTGAGAGCGAACATAAGGTCCAGTTTTTTGCTAATTACATTGAAAATGTAAAAACATATTTTTCAGCAACTTTGACATGATTTTTAATAAAAATTCTAGCTTACGCGGAAATAATTAATTTTAAACATTACACAGCGTATACAGAAGCACATTCGTATTAATACTAAAAGCAAAAGTTCTTTAGAAGCAAAGCAATCTTCTCGCAGAGCGAAATACATCTCGAATCTCGTAAACTCCAATTCCTGAAATGGGAAATAACAGAAAGGAGAGCCGGGCGAAGGGACGTGTAATACACGTCCGATCGAAGAGCTGCAAATAAGAGAAGAAGCCCCGTCTTGTATAGCGAAAATAACGAGGCCGTTCGAGGAAGTTTATTTTATTTACTCGTGCGCCCGCGGATCGCGGCTCTCTGACACTCGCCGAGCTTTTCTCGAGCTTTTGGCTTTTCTCTGTGCGGCTGCCAAGCGAAACAGCTGCCGCTAATACTACTCGCTTTCCGAGAGCGAACCGGCGAGTCAGCCTTGCTCGACTAGCTCGGGAGCTCGCCTCTCTTTACCGCGCCTCGCTTCCGGCCCTTACGCACGGGCCATTTGACCGTCTGGGTCAATGGGACGAATCGAGCAGCGGCTGCTCTTCCTATTTCGATAAAACTGGCCTGTTATTTGTTGAATTCCTTTCTTTTTTGAAAACGGTGGTTATCGTTTTGTATTGAGACAATTAATATAGCTGAGGAATACGTTGTATTCTTACGTATAAGTAGTTACCAAACTTCACTGTAATCGCAAAACAGATTATCAAAGTAAAAAAAACCAAATTTTTTTTGGTTAATTTCAGCAAAAATCAAGTAACATGAACGAAAAATTTAGTCTTATAAGAGAAAGTTGGTTTAATTTTTGTTTTCATTTAATTTATTAAACCATTACTGTAAAGTCGGCGGTAATATTTTAACGATTATTAAGACTATTATGTTCAAGAAGCTTTAATTTTGACTGTGGTGGCTCAAAAGATTTATATTTTTATCAAATATGCTTTACAACTTTTTTAATAAAGTTAAAATAAGCTAATTAAACCTTTATCACATAAAAAGTAGAATCTTCTTATTGAAACTCGACTTGATATGACACTACGCACAAGGATTCTTATAAAACAGATAAATTTCAACATTTTAAGAAATAATAAAAAACAAAAATATCTATTAACACATTTTGATGCATTAGATTTTCATCTAAATCAAGGATAAATTTGATTTAATTTTGAAAATTAACAAAGCTAACTTATTGGCATCAGGCGCAAGTCCTCTCAGTCTGTGTTATTCAATTGCTCTATATAATAAATTAGCGACGCTACCAAGTACTGAGCCTTATGTATATATTTACAGAGAAATATGATTACGATATGTCGTGTTTATGTCAACAAACTTTGGCATGTCCTCGCTGATTACTTTGCTGCAGAGTCAATCATAATGATTATTTTGCGCATAAACACTAACGCTCAAAAAATAAACGTTTGACTTTTCAAAACAAACTAAAAAAGAATTTGGAACCAAGTTTGCAGTACGAAAACATTCAAATTGCTTATCTCTATAGAGTCTTGTTATGTCGAATTTTTCAATTAAATAAATTTTAAGGCAAATGTCTCATATTTGCGGACAATTACGAGGATTTATTTATTTTACCAAGTTTTTAATTTTAAACTAAAATAAAATCTTGACGTCACCTTGTTCTTCTAGGTAAAAATAATAACTCGATGATGAGACTTTTTTCAAATTCAATTATTGTTATAGGTATCAAAATCCCTTTAACAAAATATAATTTTAGCACGCGAAAAAGTACAATAAAACACACTCTAATGGAAAGTTTCGGAGCCTGCGTACGCACAATCGTCGCGTTAGTTTTTAGCCCGCACTACTAACGAGGGTTAAGCGGTGACGTGAGTGCTTAACGAAAGTAAATTGATGCTATATACGAATGCGAAGGCTCGCAAAAATAAAAAAATTAGATACTCTTTAACTTGGCCATTTTTTGAGCAGTTTCTTCTTCTTCTATAAGTGAGCGAAGTTTATGAAGCGAAGAAAGCGTTTCGCTCTTAAATGAGCGCCTTAATAACGACGATCGTTCAACAAGAAGCTGCGCAGTTTGAAACACCGGCTATAAACTCAATTCCAAGATGATTTATTATAAGAAAAAAGTTTATTGAATTGAATTGAAAGGCACTTCATTGGATTGCCTTTTTATCTGATGAATGTAATGTAAAATTTTTATACGTTGAGAAGCTTGTTTATTTATTTATTTAATAACAATTATATTTGTTTACAAATGAAAAATGATAAATACACCGTTTTTATTCTTTAAATCTGTGTTGTATATATACGTGTATTATCTATGATTACAACATCAATTATTTATTCAATATAAATTTTGTATTTGTACATACGAAGATATAACTTTGTGCAAACTTTTAGGTATAGAACATGAAAATTGCATATGTAAAAAATGTAGTTTTATTTTAGCAGCTTGTCTGTCATCGTAAATATGATACGCAATAAATATATTTATTAGATATACATTAATACGATGCCTAACCCACACTGAGAAAAGGTAGATGTATTGTAATTGATTAGTGTCATGTGCTTTAGTATTAAAAAGTTTCTAGTGTGCTAATAATACCCGCATTTAGTATTTCATTATCTCCTTTATAATTCAATGAAGCTAGAGTCTTATCACATTATCACCCGTATTTATATTTTGATTCGATACACAATGCTATGGAAACATTGTTGTTTATTCAACTAAGTCCTTTTTAAATACACATAAAAATGCTGTGAAAACGATTATAAACATTATACTTTTAATGAAGAAATGAGCGAAATATAAATGTACATTAACAACCATAAAACCATAAGTGAAAAAGTAAACAGAAATCGATACGACAATCCGGAAGTAATCAAGTACGTAGTCTACTGAATTTAAAAGAACATGGTAAAGTAATGAAGTCAACCATCTTCACGAAAGAGCAAAAAAAAACAAACAAATAATTAAAAACTTACTACAAACACAACAGTATCAAAGAACCAAAAAACGGTCTCCAACAAAACTGATCGGTCCAAAATCTTGACCAGTAGAAAAGTCGAAAGTGCGCGCGGGGGCCGGTCAAAAAAGTCACTGTCGCCGCTGGCCGATCGCGAAAGCGATGGAGGCGCCTCGCTCATTCTTGCGCGCACCCTACTTTCGCGCGCGCGTTTCGCATATATACGGCGGCGAGATGCGCGGCTCTATAGCTCGCGGCGGCCAGTGGGCGGGAGAAGGAAGAGACGACACGCGTTTATTATTAACGAAGCGCTCTTTCTCTCCTCCTCTGAGAGGAGAGCTAAGTATCGACGGACATCGCTCATCTTTTATATAATCTAGCCGCTAAATGCGCACTGTGTGCACGATTTGCCGCTGCTGCTATTGGCAGCCGATCCAAAGTGACGAGAGCAAGCGGCGGCATCTGCCGGTGGTGGCTACTCGCGACTTCGGCTCAAGGCCGATGGGTGATTTGAGTTTTGGTAGATTTGGAGTTGGTGGTTGGGTGAAAAGTATTTGTGTAGGGGGTTCCTTTTTAGAAATCTGTAGGATTCGTTGGATCTTTTGCAGGCTCATCGAATATGGATATTACGTAATAATAATTAGGTAGAAGAAATAAGAAGGTATAAGAGCTATTCTTTATATCATTCTTCTTATTCTTACTAACCATATTAGCAGCCATAGGGTCGGAACAGATTTAATATCTTTCATTGTTTTATAGTTGCAATGCTTCATATTTATTATTATTTTGTTTAGTTAAAATATTTAAATTATTATTTATTTCCAAATAATTGGTGCTTAATAATAACTTTCTGTCTAAATCTGTTTTAATTGAGGATTAATATTCATTTATTTTCATAGCGGAGTTAGCTAATTGATTTTAATAATAATTGCTGTTACGTTAGCTACATTGATAAGTATAGGCTAATTACTTTTATAATTAAAAATATTTAAAAGCAGATATTATAATAAATTAGTTGGTAACAAGTAGCCGTCATTATCAAAGCATTATTTTATATTTAGATAGGTATGCTCTGGAAAGCCTATCACTCGATAATTCACCTGGAGGAACATACTTGACGTAACGAACAAACGCGGCGCCAGTTTAGCTGTTACATAAACTCGGAGCAATACTGCGGTACAATAATTAACCGGCTATATGCAACGCGGATAACCAAGAA
The DNA here is from genome assembly GCA_030522685.1 of Eupelmus azureus. Classification (NCBI taxonomy): domain Eukaryota; kingdom Metazoa; phylum Arthropoda; class Insecta; order Hymenoptera; family Eupelmidae; genus Eupelmus; species Eupelmus azureus. The sequence continues at coordinate 15,403 of JAPYZA010000520.1, read as the reverse complement.
AATCCTTTAACCTTGAATTTCCAATTCAATAACATCTGAAAACTATACCATGATGGAGAGATATTAGCCTTGGCTATATAGAGAATACATAACTTGTGCGTAGGTAACATAAATAATTTAACGCACGAGAAGAGATAAAAATAAAGAAATCGCTACGTTTTTATTGTTATTCTTATTGGACACGATAGACAGTTATAAAAGCAGAATATAAATAAAGCCTTTTCTACATGTAACCATTATTTCATATACTTCAACATCAAACAATAACGTTATAATCGTCAGACCGTCAGTCAAATCTCAGACGCCCACAAAAGCCTCACTGCAACAAGAGGCATTTACACGATTTCCCGCATCTAGGCATCCAGGCGCTTTCCACCTACGAATTTGGCTATCAGAGCAAAACTTGGCTATCCAACAGGCTTGCAGCTGTTGAGCGCGTGTCGTCTGCACTCTCGGCGCAAGCGCAAGCTCAAGCTCTATTGTCCGCGCGCGAGCGCGTGTCGTCGCCGCAGTATCTAATACTGTATACACATATACAGCTAAAAGTGAGCGACACGCGCGTGCGGGCCGCGTTAGCAGTTTATTAATTTTGCGATTCGCCTCACGTTCCGGCTGTAAACCAGGCGACGTCAGCGCGCGCGCGGCTGCATCCGACGCAGAGGCCCGACGTCATGTATACCGCGCGAGCGCACGTCAGCCTCTGTACGAGTGCAAATTTCGATAGTTGAAAATATGTATTGGTATTTATGTATTGTGATGCTGATAATGAAGTAGGCGCGCGCACGGCTGCCATTAGGCTGTTTCTGTGTGCTTGAGCGCGGATTACGCGAAGGATTGTTAGATATTGGCTTTTTTTTTATATTCCATTAATTTGTTATGTATTCCGAATCGATAAATCATTATTCGTCTACTTTTTCACTGTTGATGCTGGATTGACTTACGGCAGAAAGGCGGCCTGAGGGATATATGATATTGGCAAAAAGCTTTTGCAGGAAATCCAATCGGAGCTATATTCAGCCTCGCAACTAGATTCTATTATCTTTATAGCGCTGAGAGGTTCGGATTTCCGCGTGACCGTCGTTTCACGCCTTTTTTATGTTTCCATTGTTCTCGACTGAATTAGCTTCCGACTTTTTGGAAATATCGTAACATCTGTGTCATGTGTAACTCAATTTCTGGGGGTTCAATCAATATAACTCTTTTAAAAGAGTAGTTTTTTATTTGCAAATACGCAGTTTCAATACAATAAAGTAAATTGTTCATGATTACTGTAATAATTGAAAATTTAGAAATGCAAAGTAGCTTTAAAAATTCATTTGACAAAGTTGTCGGTTCAACAAGGTTGTCTATTCCAAAACGGTGAAAATAATTACGTTTATCCTCACATCTCCGATGTTCCAAACAAACTGTTAATTATTCAAGTTTATTATTTATCAGCTTGTATACAATAGTAAAGATTGACATGCTGATAAGAAGTAACATATGTTTGTTGACATGTGATCAGAAAAAATATTTTCCAAGATTAAGTCGTAAAACTAATATTACGCTCGATTTAATAAAAGCTCGAAAATATCCTTCCTCGCGTACGCAAAAGTGTAGTAAACAAGTGCTTAAAAATAGCTTTTAAAAATTTAGAAGCTTTCAAAATCTCTGGGTTAATAACCTATTCTAAAATTTAGTCGTAGCAACATTAATAACACCCAGCACAATGCGCCCTTTTCATCCAAAAAGACTCTTTAAACCAAACGATCTAGAAAATCCTAAGCTCACGCCCAATTAAAAATAAGCTCGATCAAAAGGCACGCTCACAGCCAAGCATCGGGGATGCCACAAATAGCGCCGGTGGCGCGAGGATTTGCGAGAAAAAAAAGGCAGGCTCTCGAAAACGTGAACAGCAGCGTGTTACAACAAGGTCGAAAACAACAATAAGCGCCAGGCCGCAAAGCGCGGCGAGAGCAACTGCGCAGAGTGCTTTGGCAAGCGGCCGATTGATACAACATCAAGCGCGTATACACAAGAGCAAGAAAGCGCCGAGAAGAGAGATGAAAAGTTTTTAACGACGAGCGCATCATTCTCTTTTTCAGCTGAAAATACGCTCGTTACGTGGCTGGCAGCAGAGACTTTTTTTCTGTCCTCCGTCAGAAGCCAGCTCTTATCGGCGATGGCTAAAGCGAAGGCTCACTTGAGATGCGCGTAAGGCCGGTAGCGAAGCTCGTATTTCATGTGAGATTAGACGGAGAGTATCTTTTAAATCCCGAACAATTAAAGGCTTCCGCGGGCTTCTATCTATTCTTTTCGTCTTTGGTCTGCGCCGCCGTCATATCGCTCGGTACATCTCGCTACACTTGAATTTTATCACGCGGTAATCGGCTCTCTCTGTGATTGCGAGCGATGATTCAGTTGTGCTGTGTGCGTAAATGAAATATTTTTTTCTTGCCGACGCGAAATGATAAAGTTCGTATGGTAAGTTTAGCTTGAATCATTGAGAAAGAGTGACGCGTTCGACGGAACCAATGGCTTTCTATATTTACGCGATTGCTGACAACGATCTAGAATGACTATTAATATTTATTAAAATTCAAAGAGGTAATGTAGTGGTTTATTGAGAATTTGTTTAACACGTTGAATTTAAGTTTTATGGACTAATTTCGGTAATTTAATAATTTGTTGGACGCTCTTTAGAAAATAGTGATAAAGTCAATAATTGCCTACTTCCACGCAAGCGGAAGTGCCAGCGAGTGATAGATGAGGGCTATTCTTTTAAAATTATTTTTTCCCGACACTGTCAGACAGAAAAAGGTTAATGCGAAATTCTACTTTCAGTCACTAGTCAGTAATAATTCTGACATTCACATGAAAATACGAAAATATCATTCCTATCAAGATAAACTAAAAAATTACTCACAATATTTTATCAGAAGAATTAATGTACATTTATGTTTTTAATGAACAAGTAATATTGCGAACTATATATAGAACATTAAGTATTAATAAAATAAATAATATTTACTTTAAATTTATTTAAATATAGGAAATTCAATTTTATTATTAGATAAGGGAATTAAAACAGGCTGATGATAACCCACAGCCATAGTTTGAAATCTAAAGTCTGAATCTAAGAAAACGTGCCTTTCTTCTCTATTCTTTACTTCAGTCTCCCTCATGAATCGTCCAGTAAAAAAATAATTTTCGAAGAATTCTTATAGAACGTTAGTATATAAAAAAAATTCTTTCTGTTTTTATGCTTAAATTATTTTCAGAATTTATTTAAAAAATATTTTTTTAAATTGTGTTCGTTTTACTTTTTAGTTTAATCTTACATTATCCGAAATAAACATTTTATTTCCACTTATATAAGTGAATAATAAAATATGATAACATTACATAAAGCGATGATGTTTATAAATTTCCAAATTGACTATATTAGTTAAATATATATGTAATAAAATGATAAAGGAAGCGATGAAGGTAACTAAAAAGCGTGTACAGCTATAAGAATAATCGTTGAAGTGTGAAATTCTTGATTAACTTTTTTATAGTTCGTTTAGTGTCTAGTGTGTTATTCAACAAGTATTGTACGTAAGCTGTTTATAAAAAAACTATAACAGTAACAATACAACGTATCTTAACTCAGACTTACTTAAGGTAACATCGATATACTTAAATGTAATATAAATGTAACGGCATAATTTTTGAAAATTAAGTAAAATACATGAAATCCAAAATTTCATTGCATTAGTGACTTTTTTAATAACTTAAGTAAACACTATATTTATAATTTCGTGTTTTATAATTCTTTAAACAGAATTTAATCAAAACGAGTTATTTGATATAGTGTGACACATTTTTTGTACGGATGACTACTTAAGGAAACGTATTTAAAATTAAATTGAGAGATACACAATTTGCAGAGTATTTTTAAAAAGTTAATAATAGTTCAATTCGATCTAAATAAAACTTATTTGTTCTCGCAAATATATTTATCGAAGAGAACAATTAAAACCGACACTTTTAATTCTGCGCCAAATTTTAATATTTAATTATGTGTTATATATGCCATGTATTTTGCTTAGCGATTCTGCACTGAAACGTCAATAAATGATGACATGAAAAATAGTCTAAGATAATATTCTAGACATCGCATCGAAATTCTGGAAGCTTCTATTACTTATGAAATGAGGTAAGAAAACTTCCTTAAAAATGAATTTACAGTTGAACGAAATATTTAATAGCGTAAAAAAGAAAAACATCAATAAAATGGAAAAGAAGTTAAAAATTTTATCAACAATTGAATAGCGTCATGTGTACACAGAATAAACAGCAGACTGATAAAATATAGATGTAAGAACTAAAATGAAGACAACATTTGCGCATATAGCAACTCAGAAGGGACACAAAGAGAACATATAGACAGCGTGCGCACACATGTACATAAATTCAATCCGATCGACTATCTTGAATTGGTTTTCGAGAAATGAGTCTCGCGAAGCCCGCAGAAAAGAAAAACGTTCCAATCTCTTTTTTTTTCTTCTTCTCTCCCTCTCTCTCTCTCTCACACACTCTTATTCTCAAGCGGAGAGGGGCTGCCTCTTTCCCCTTCGTATCAAACCTTTCCGCCGACTGTAATCTACTCCATTCGTCTCTCTCCGCGATGTCTACGTCTTATAATATAAGCGCCTAGAGTTTGCGCACAATGCACTCGCCGAGCGAGAGCGAGCGTGAGAGAGACAGAGAGAGAGAGAGAGAGAGAGAGAGAGAGAGAGAACGGCAGACGTGCCTGACCTACGGCAGGGCCTTTATTCGAGACCCCTCGTTGTTCGTCTAGGTAGTCCTCCTCGTTCTCTATATACCCTAGATGCAACTTCTTTCTTTCTTTCGCTTATATACACGAAAGGGGGGGAGTGGCCTGAAACTTCATTTGACGGCCAGGTGTTTCGCGCAGCGAACTTCGGCAATAGCGCAGAATAGAGGCTTGTGTATCGAGCGAGTTGCGGATCTTCAGCTGTACGCGCGGATGAATTTTTTAACCTTATACGCTGAATTCCCGGCGATCTTTTCTTACATTTTGGCCTCGCTTCTCGAGCGCGACTACTTTTTTTCGCGACAATTTTGCGTTCGCTTTGCTTGGATTGCTTTCTTTTGGTATAATGCGGAGTTTTTCAGTTGCTAATTTATTGAAATTAGCTTTTTGCTGAACGGAAATACAGTAATTTACAGTCGTGTAATTAATGCTTTTGTTGAATCTTCTTGAAAGTGAAATTTGCTCGTTAATTACAAGAATGAGAAAATACAGCTTTATGGCAAAATTTAATTAACTTCAGGGTACATTAATTATCTTTTGTGTTTAGACAAGCTACTTTACAATTTGCAAACTATATATTTTTCATATAACCACAGATTTAACATTATAAGTAAATCGAAAGAAAGAATAAAAATTCAGTTTTTATGGAGTTTAACAAATTTTAATATGAAATTTAAATAATTACTTTGTCGAAAATTTATGAAAAGACAGAAGCTAGAGCTTCGCTTCCGACTCCCTGAAATTTTCATTTTCTTTAGCATTATTGCTCGTTCTGACACTGCAAGTTCATACAATTGTCAGGTTATCATTTAATGCAAAAATTTTCTTCTCCAAAGTCTAAAAATTTTTACGCAGTATATTTTAAAATATTAATAAATATATAAATAAAATGAAATTTAAAGTGTATAAATGCAAAAAGTCAATGAATAAAAATCAGCATCATCAAAAAGACCCGTATAAAAGTATTTCTCTCAAAGAGATATATTTTTAGCAATTCCGATTTAGTGTGCAGACTGATAGCAAGAAGTTCAGTGTCCGTTATCGCAAAAATATCAACATAAAGTTGTGCAAGCTTTTTGTAACTAAAATAATTCCCCGTTTGTTTGATATTTCAGGCGAGAATCGCGAAAAGATAAAAATAAAAGTGGAAAAAATTTGGACTTTGTATATAACGGAAAAATAACGCAACAAAGGTACATTATATTGGCGATCGAGACGTACGTAAATAAAATGATTAAAAAAACCAAACAATGAAGACAGATGACGCGTTTATAAGTATACATAAATATTCCAGCAATCGAACCGAACAAAAGCAAAGCCAAGCAAAAAATCTAACCGTTCCACGGCGAAGTAAAAAAGATGAAAATAGATAAGAAAGCGAGCAAGGAATATCCAGACGAAACTGGCAGGAGAATTTAAACAGCCCAATAACGTTAATAATAGCCAAAGCCAGCGCAAAACCCGCACGCACGTACAATTCTGAAAATCCAGACGAGAGAAAGAAAGATATCGTGCTGGGTATCTCGTCGGGCCGAATCGCTTTCGGCCTAGGTGCTGCTGTCCAAGAGCTAACGAGTTCCCCGACCTTGAATAACAATTCAAAGCCGCGAGGCGCGCGCTAGTAGGTATACACGCAGACGCGGGCAACAGGGGGAGTGAGCGGCGCCGATTGGCCGCCGCCGCGAGCTTGGAATTTTAGCGTTTGTTCGAGAAGAAAAGAGCGGAGGCTCGGGCCAAATTTTTTGGAGCGCGTTTCGAGAGCGCACGCGTTAAGTGCTTTTTTCCGCTTCGGCCGTTAACGAAAATAGATCTGTATATGCTCGCGCTGGTGTTTGCTCCGAGCGAGCGGGGGTTTGCCTTGTTGTATAGGCGCTAGGGCTCGAGGAAAATAGTTTGCTAAAAAATTCGTTAGATTGCGCGAAATGATGAAAGAGGGGGAGAGGTTTTGCTCAACGCTGCTGTATAGCTATATAGTTGATGAGAGCGTGCGGAAGGCGTTTGCTGGTCTATAAGAGCGCGCAGACATGGCGGAGCGATTTTCATTCACTAGCGCACGATCAGCTGATTACCGACTATGGAGCGCCGCTTCGAGTATTGAACAATTTACTTATGTACTCGTACGTTGTGAGCAGACTTCCTAGTATGTAGAACTAAAAAATGTAGAGTTTTCTTGGAAATTTGTTGATACGTCATTAATTGCTGCGATTGCTCCGAAATTATAAATACGTTTTACACAGAAGTGCATGAAACTTGAAGCAGTACTTGCGTAACCGCAACGTCCTAACGAGCAAACGGACAAGTCGTATCTTTTTACTTCCATCCTAAGCAACAATGTGGACCGATTGCTTATACAATTTTCCAACTGCCCACGGAAGGGCAAAAAGTCAAAGCGCGATAATAATTTTTAACTCTATTTTTAGTGAACGTTCAAGGAAAATGAAAAACGCCCGAGAAGAACCGGCCACGTTAAAAAAAAGCAGATGATTATCTTATGGAAATATATTTAAAGCGAAGCGATAGCGGCCGACGTGACTGCGGCCGTTACGAAATATCGAGAAGCGAAGCGTCTACAGCGCATCCTTAAAACCGCATAAAATCACGTCTATATGACGCGCGGCTTCGGTAGAATATCGAGGACAAATCTGCAGTCGAATGTATATAACCGTGGAAATAATTACCAGACTGTCATCGGAGGTCGGCGCGGCTCCGCTCCGAGATAACCCAGCGGCTCGAGCTGTCCCTCGACGATTCGCCTACACGCACGCTTCGAGAGAGCACCGCTAGAGCAGAAATCACAGAGTCACATCTTAGGGCGCTCTCGACGTAGCACACAGCCCAGCACTCTCCCAGAGTATACTCTACAGCTAAAAACCCAAGCCCTTTGATGCACTTACACACAGAGAGACTATATCTACACACTGGAGCGATGTACATGCACTTACGGAGCGAGCGCGCTTATAGGGGCCGGCTGCAGCGGAGGAACGGACCGCGGGCGCGCACTGGATTTATATCGTCCGAGCTCTAAGTATACGCCGCGCGCACACGCTAGTATATCTGGGCCAGCTGTGTGAGCCGACCGGATGAAAATAGCACGAGAGAGCGTCGAAATGCGGCACACTACTGCTCCGCTGCCGAGAGAGCGTCGAGCGAGCGATGCGGCTCCTACTCTTTCTCGTCGCCGCTGCTGCTGCTTTTCCCCTCCCACTGTCTCTGTGTGTGTGTGCTCTGCGGCTCTGGCCGCGAGACGGCAGTCAGCAGCAGCAGCCCGGCCATGCCGAATCGCCCGCTGACGTCACCGCCCCTATGGCGCTCCTCTCGCCACACGCACAGCGCGATCAAGCTCACGCGGTTCGATGTATATAGCTATATACTCGCGAGCGCGCTGGCTTTCTTCAACCTGCTGCTGCGCTTGTTCGGCTTTTCTTTGTTATTTCCATCCTCGAGCAGACGTCTTTCTACTTCCTACTCTGTGCGACACTATATACACGACTATAGGTTGCTCCGCGCGACGCTAGTTCGATAGTTCATCCAAAGACTCCGAACGCTCGAGTTTCTCGATGTCGCTGCGCTGCTGTTCTATAGATGCGAGACGTTTGCGAAACGTTAGACTTGCACGCGGTAAATGGGAGAAAGAAAGTTTTTTCTTTCCAGTGGCTGGCACGTAAAAGAGGGTGGGATGATGTGACGGAGGGCTCTGAGGGTGCTACAGGTTTTTCCAGGAGGAGAATTACGAGTTTACGTTGTGTTATGTTTATAGCGTTGAGGCTGGGATATTTCTGTTGTAACGATTATTATACTATGTGGGTTTGTACTTTTTTATTAAATTTCGACCTTAAGATATAGTATAAATAAAAATTCAATACTGATAAGATAAGCATCTGTGGTGGGTGTATGACATCATACAAATTATTATGTCAAACTAACTTATCGAATTCTGTAAATATTGAATCTATCTTGATCTTATTATAGAATACGCTGAAATGTATAGACAATGTTTACATATCGATCTTTACGTAAAAACAGCTGTATAAAACAAATGCTAAGTAATTGCAGTTGTTTACAGTGGGTTTTCCAAGCTTTTTATGTTTTTATTGAGGATTAGAATCCCATTGAGAACCACTACATTATTATTTTACTGCTGGACTTTCCGGAAATCTCGACTGTAGTTAGGAAAATCCAGTAGCTAAGGAAATTTAGACAAGATGCCTCTAAACTGAAAATCCAGACAAAATCACAAGATGAATCTTGTGTGTAATAAATAACAAAAAAGATTGTATTTTATAATAAAATTTTTTTTTAAATGTTGATTACTCAAAGATTATTTGTAATCAAACTAATTAAGCACGTATTAGGAAAGAGTAGTCATAACGAAAATTGCTCTTGTTTTAAAATTCTACGTAAAAATTACTTTACTTATGTTTTATCATTTATACAATTTTGTAATAAATTTACTTTACAATAAATTGCTATTTTGTAATAAATTTTATGTGACTTCGTTTTGAAGTAAAAAATTAGAATGACAGAAAAGGATAAACATTTTCAGAGTAGCACAATGTTTCACGTTTACCTCTCCTAGGAGAATAATTTTTATTGTAATTGTTAAAAATTAAGTAAGAAAAAATTATTTCAATCAATTTTACTTTTGGCGTGTAAAAGTTATACTTTTTTTGTTTGAAAAAAATTCAATTAATTGAGTTAAAATAAGATTTCCTTATTTATTCAATATCAGAATTACAAGATCTAATAATAACTTAACCTCTTGTAATATACTACCCATCGATCAAAGTTATTTATATAAAACACAATATACGACTTCACGAAAGCACAATGAAAAATCGCTAAAGCTGAAATACCACGAAAGAAGCTTTACAATAAGCCCAAGACATAAAAAGTGTCCTTAGACGACTGCAGCAATCAGAATTAGCGTGGACGCGAAATATTTTTACACCTACACGTATAACCATCGAGTATAGGTTAGCGCGCTCGTGGCGTGCCGAGAGCTCGCCTTGGAATCTATTGCTTTGCAAATTGCACGCTGCGTGCTCTCGGCCTTCGAAAGCGGTTAGCGTTTCGCTTTCAATGTAATTCATAGTAAAAACTTATTCGTTCACGTCCAACAGCCGCCTGCTCCGGCTATTGTATATATTTACTTGCAACAATGATATACGAGATTAAAAAGAGCTTTAGTGTTTTCCTCGCCGAGTTTGTCTACTTTCGTCCAAATGCTCGGGCTCTTTGTCGTCTTTCAATATCAAGGATGACGAATGTTTACAATGGGGTTTGTTTCTTCAAAATATTTGCCAGCCGCTCTACGCTCAAACTTTGATCGTCGTCAATTTTTTTATTCGAGTAGAAAAATGTTGCAATGTATACTTGTACACTGAACAACGTGAAACACAAAGCCGAAAGCTCCACGTACAATCAACATTTTAGCAATTTATTTATATCACTATCATGAATTCACGAACGATATCTCGGGCCCAGAGCGAGCTCAAATTCGCGACACGTGAGCAGTTCGTGGCGAGAATCTTGCGGGGAGTCGCGAGCGCTCGATGCGTCAACATTTGCTCTTATAATGAAGAAACTCTCGTCAGCTTAAACTCTCACGCGGAGGATCAACGCGATGTTTGCTTATCAAATAATTTTCGGTATACATACACACACGCGCGCTTCTCGGCCGGGTGTGGCTCTGCTATTCTAAACCGCGCTGCTGACGCTTTTTTGATGAGAAGCACGCCTGCTATTTTCGAGCCTCGGGGATTGGCCGTAGGGATAACAAAGACGAAGAAGCAACGTGTTTTCTTTGATTTAGCGAGCTTTTAATATAGTGCGCTTTATCGGATGCTTCTAGGAAGTTATAAATAATAAAAGGTGCGCATGAACACATACGGCCCGCGCGTAATAACAAATCTAATGACGTGCGCAGGAAATAAGAGAGGCGCATCAGCGGCGAGTTTACCGATCGTGCTCGCCAATGTTTGCTAAACTGTCGGTTTCGGCTCGTTTCGAGCGCTCCATATTTTCTGATTAAAAGGAGAAGGAACGTCTCGTCTTTGTCGAGTGCTTTGGAAAAAATTATTTGTCAAATATTTTTCGAGGCGATCTGGACTATTAAAATGAACAGCGATGAATAAATATCGTGATATAAGATTCGTTCGTTTCTTTATGACGTAGAGAGAGATAAGTAACCTTCTAAACGGCAATGATGCAGTGTAAATTTGTATAATTGATCTTATAATTGAATTAATTAAATACTTGCAAATTTTCATGTAGTAGGCTAGTTGGAACACGAAGTAACATAAACTACCATAAGTATTGATAAAACAGAGGTATAGGTACTAATATTCAAAGTAAGGCGAACTTTTCAGGGTATATTTTTAATTCATAATATGCCGCATAATTTTCGATATCTTAGCAGAAGCAAGCGAATAAATCAATATAGCTAGCAGTAAAAATTAAAGAAATATAGGTATTACAAGGCCATGGTCTATCTACCACCCGTCTAAGAAAAACCATCAATATCGTAATCCTGTGGGATTTCAGAAGATCGTTATCCAGGTAATTTATCAAATACATTCGTTTTTTGCAGCAAGCACTACCTAGATTGCAAATTTATAATTTATTTTATTTTCAAAATATTTTTCATATCTGATTTTAAATTTCTCACACTTGGATACATTAAATTGCAATTATAGATTTGATATACGTATATATTGATGTATTTTCTCTTAAAGCAGCGTTTTAAGTAAGAAGCATTAATCGAAAGAAGGCTGGAAAAGTCCAGCATGTTTGGTGATCTTGAACTTCACGCGACTGAAAAAGAGCAAAAGATGCAAGTGCAAGCTTCCGAGGTGCTCTAAGAAAGCGCCAGTGCTATCCCCTGCGGGGCTAGCCACTTTGGGTTTCTTTGATAAGACCGCGCTACAAGTTTATATCGATCTGCCTTATCTCTTTCATTATAAAAGTACTCTAGATTGCGTAGCATATTTATGGTTCGATTATTGGTAATTTAGGTATACATTTTCCTATGAATTTATTTCTTAATTATTAAATCAATCATATGCTAGATTTCGTAACGCTACCGCAAATTGCATACCGTAAAAGATTCTAAATTTTCTTAGAATAGTGGCAATCAAATTTCCGACTAGATTATAAATTTAATTACAAAAATAGCTTGGTTCTATTATTAAATTGTGAAAATATGAAATAAAAAGCAAATCAATACTTTGTCGGTAGCATAATCTTGAATAATTTATGTCTACATCAAAGAAGATAAAGAGCAAAATCCAAGGCAGACTAGTGATAAATTGAAATGCATAGAAAAATCTCTCACCAGCTAGTGTAACAATACAGATAAATATTGCAAACAACAACAAATTTATTAACTCGAAAGACAAGAAAATCGGTGTTTGCATCACCGCGCGCTATCCACCACCCTAACGTCAATGCATCATAGAATATTAAAAACATCAAGTCTGAGCAAACGCGCGGGCCGCACGTGTCTACTGATTTTACGCCCTAGCTGGCTTCGAGGGGAAATCCTAAGGCTCATCCTCGGCTCGCGCGATCCCAAGGCCGGGGGTCAAGGTTAGAAACGGAGCACGAGGATCGGCTATCTATAGCGCGCTTATATACCTACTTGTGTCCTTTTATTATAACGCAGTCTGATGTCAGGGTACGCACATGCTGAGGCATCGATATTCCTGCGCAAATGATTGCCTCGATAACGCTGGCTGCGATGCTTTTTCACGGCCGCGATGCTATAAACATGTCGAGAATATCTTGTAAACGAAATGCTATTAGTGTTTGTTGATTAAACGGTCTGTATGCTGAGAGCGTTACGTTTCGCTTTTCATTGGTTTTTACATTTTTTTTATTGTTAAATGTAACGAGTTCGGGTGTATGTATTTCTTCGATTGCATTAGTCGCTCTGTATACTCTCGGTTTTGAAGTTTAATACATTTATACAGTGTTTATTAATAAATTGGATTAATCTTTTGAAACATTAAAATTTGAAAGTATTTATCAAGTTGACTGCAATTTAATGAATGGGTACAAATTTAGAGCAAGTTTTTCATGCCAAACATTGTTCTAAGCCTAATCTTTTATTAACTTTAGGGCGATTGCTACTTCCACGTTTATTAGCGTTTACAGTTTTAGTTATTTATTGCCTGCGCCGACGCAGGAGCATCTATTTCAATTTTCAAGTTTACAAGGCTAGATTAAAATTGGCTAGAGCAACTTTGATCACTAACACTTTCAATCTGTCTTTCATTATGTACTATAGAATCGTTCAGTAAACTTATGGATTATTACTCTTGTTACATTAAGAAACAAAATTCATTTTGTGAATAGGTTTATTTATACGTAGAATAGTATTTAGTATGTTTAGATGAATCATTGCTTCTTAATAGTTCAAGGAAAATTAATTAACCTTTTGAGGGGCGGTGTCTCATATGTGAGACGCCAAATTTCTTCCAGTTTTTTGTTCATACCGTGACCGTTTTCAGCTCAATCGCTCTCGAATAAACTTCTACACCATCATTAGTACTTAGTCTTCATAATTCCTTGATTGGAAATTTAAAAATTTATTTATTTAATTATTTATAAACAATCAAAGACGGAAAATTTTCAACTTTAGCACAAAAGTGTGCCCCTCAAAGGGTTATAACAAGGCAAACAATGTCAAATTTTCAATATATGAAGATAGATTATTAAATATTGTCACAAAAACTGATAATAAACGTGAGCTAATTTATAAATTGTATCTCTGCGGAATACTAAGGACGATTTCCTTCTTACATATTCTGGGCATTAATTTTCATTTTTTTTAATTTGACATTTTCTTGCAAATGAATTTCAGCGTATTTAGATATTTTAGTAGAATTTAATTTGATTCATTTTAGAGTACTAAAAAGAGAATACTTTATTGTATGTAAGAAAATGTAAATAAGTTAGAAATATAATTGTAGACCTTAGAAAAATCTATTAAACTAAATATTACGTGCTTATTTACGTAACCTAAGTTATATTTAAAAGGAATTAGAAACTTTTATTACAATTGATTAAATACCATTCTATTTTTGTAGCAGAGTCTACGTTTGGCTTGAGGTCACATTTGATACATACTTGTGACAGAAAGAAAATAATTTCTTAAAGTATATGTTCGTTGGAAAAATTATATTTATAGAAATCTAATAGCAGGACATTAGAATTCATGTCATTTAAAAATAAAAAATATTTTTTAAGCTCTTAACTGCACGCAAACTATTGAACTGTGCATTTTATTTATATCTTATTTTATTTTTATATAAGATTTGTTTTTAAATGTCAATTCGCACGGATGGTAAAGTGATTGGGATGGCACACGTCTGGCTAAGAAAGAGCATGAGAACCGGTTAAGTATTCTAAAAATAATCCATTGATCGGCTCTTCCAAGGTTTGAAATAGCATCATGGTATACCGATAGTGACCTAAAAACTAATTTTTATGCTCTCATTATCCTTTTGCTCTCTTATCTTTTTTTATCGTTTTCAAGTTCGAGGATATTGAAGAAATTTTCCCACTTATTAATAGAAACTTTGAAGGGCTCCAGTTACTTTACGAACATACAAATAACAAATAACGTGCTAATAATATTGCAGAAGCAAACGTAAAAGCTCGTAGTTACTATTTAAATCGGCATGCACTGCTTTCATCCAAGTTCATTAGAAACATGTAAAACCGAAGAAATTGCGCGAAATTTAATAAATTATTAACAATAATAACAAAACATACATGTCGAGGCGATGAAAAAAATTCAATAAAATCCCGTTCCGGGAATTTGTTATTATTCGATCGATGAGAACTGGCACACGTGCGACCCAGTGGCATTGAGCACAAGTCCACAGACGTGCGGGAGACGAACCTTTCGTTATACACGATATGATTGCATGTCGTTGCAGTGAATTGCACAAGCTTCCGCCTTTCGTATTTTACTCTCTTTTTTTCTCAAAAAAATCAATTCGACCGTTCATCTGCATAAAGAATAAAAATTATCGGGACTTGAATGAATACATTTTATTTGCATGTATAACGCATGATCGTCCTTCATTTCTCCATTTATATAAATGTATTTGTCATTTATTTATATTAAACATAACATTTCTATGTCATGCGGAAGAGATTGTATTCAAAGATTTGAAAACGTTAATCAACTATAAATGTATCTAATATAATGATATAATTGTGTTCGATAGATAAGTTTTAACGCCGTTAAAATTTCTTTGTGCATAAAAACTTTGAGTATGTATCTTGATCTAAAATCTAATAATATTAATTTCTTAAGTTAAACATTTTATTGTGAGTGTAAAGTTACAAATGCATTTCGATTTATGGGTTTGATAATTATTGTGTTATAGAATCATTGATCGAATGAATGATCGATCAAATGATTATACATTTTTATTCATCGTCGTTTTAGAAGAAAAGAGTGCAAATTTAGAATTTGTTTCAGAAACATGGTTTAAGGCGACCTCGGAGGTTAGGTTAGGTTTCATTTCGTAGTTTACAAATTATGCTTTTAGATTAGAAAATTTTTTTAATTTTTTAAGCTTCCACCAT
>JAPYZA010000518.1:56598-84941 GCA_030522685.1 Eupelmus azureus | reverse complement strand
GCACGTGTCTCTGTGTATCTTGGCGACGACTGCCATAAACTGTGCACGACTCATTTGTACCGCGACGCTGAAAGGATATTTCTCCTTAGCTTTGCTTGGGGGGAAGCGCGAGGCTCGGCGCGCTAGTTTGGATGCGTTCGCTTTGAGTTTTACAAACAATGAGGAGTGGTTACCAAAATAAATGCGTGAAATTAATTGGGTGTTTTTGGGAAGGTTGAATTGTTATCTAATTTTGGTGCAGAGAACGAAATAACTACTAGCGAATTTACATTATTTTTATGGAAAAGTAATTAATTTTATTATTTTAACGTTTGAATTTACTTTATCCTACTAATCTAGATTATGTTGACTAGTCTTGACTTGCCAGGATGTGTATAATGAATTTTGATTATCGATCTAATGAGAAAATCATAGTGCACTATATATACCTGCTTAAGACTTCATTTGCATGTAAATTACGCGTGGGCGAACTAGAGAATGGATTATACAGATCTTAAATGTTTGTTACCAAATTGATCTATTGAAGTTTAAAGGCGTTTCTCTGAGAGATTTTCAATAGAAGTCGTGGGACGTGTTAAAATCTGTCTCAAAGAACTAAAGTGCTGAAAAATTTAACGATCTCTTGCGTTATTTGTCTCCTTTCTTCTTTTTTTGAATTCAACCAATTCTAAAGGACTTGAAGTCGTCAAAAGCTCACAATCTCTTTGTTATTTATATTTATACGTCTTTATACACAAATATATTATTGTAGCACCGCCTTTACAAAGTTTTATCCAATTCATATAGCATTATATGACTTATATGCCACCAAAAGCTAAAGTCGATTATATAAGTATCAGTTAATATGACTTGAAATATTTCTTTACAGCGAAACTTTATTCTATTTCTATTGTAAAAAATTTCACTATTGGAAAAAACGCATTTTCTATTTTCTATTAAAAAGTATAAGGTAAGTTCGAAACTTTCAAGTGTAACGTAATTTTAAGATATAACAGATCAGTTTTTATGATTTATGAAGAATATAATAGATTTAACAGAAATTTTTTCTCTTTATTTTCCGTATACGGTTTATTAAAGTCGCAATGATGATACACTCATACAAAAAAAGCTAACCGCAAGTACTTAAAATTCACTTGATGTAAGTGAAAAATAATCTTGATTTACGTTCTGATATAGAAATTAACGTCATGTTGTAATAATACATTATTTTTACTTCCGACGTGTGGCTAATTAATATTTTTTTTGTAATGTACAAATTTCAAATTATTTAAGATATTTGTCTGTTTAAAGCGAGAACCTCTTTTTCTTTGAGGAAGAACACATTCACTTGCAGGAAGTGGATTTCCTTTTTATATAACAGAGAAAACTGATTTAAGCAGAATTGACTTTTCCCCATTCACATCCTTTTCTTGATCTTTTAAGAAAAAAATGTAATTTATCAAAGAGATACATGATAACTATTTATTTATTAAAATAAATTAATTTAACTGTTTTCTTCTTTTTGAGTTGCGGTCATTCGAAAAACTAAAGCAACAAGCTATGTTGGTTTATTGCATTCATCGCATCGCGTCTCTTTCTCTTTTGACCTCTTTTTCGCTTTTTAACGAAACTGCCTTTTCGTACCCTTAACCTAAAAGTGCGGGGGCGCGTAAATAACCGAAGAATGCTCGCTTCGATGCGCCTGGTTGCATCGAAATGGTAGCCAAAGAAGCTTATAAAGATAGAGATTAAATAAGAAAAGCAAGAAACAAAATAAATTGAAAAAAAATATGTCGTTTTCTAAAATTTTGAAATAAATTATTTCTTCATATATATGATTTTTTATCTTTACCGATATTTATTAGTATACCTTTTATTATGTTTTCAGACATTTTCATAGATCGATTAATATACTTTCGATAGTCATGATCATAACTTACAATGGGTGTATAGTTTAGAAACAAATTTCTGGTATATACCCTTCAATTCACTTTGCGGCTATCTGTTAGTACTTAATGATAGCGATGGTCTCCCTTGAGAAACTAGTGGAGAGCTTTACGGTCATACTAGCAACAAAGTTATATAGTTATTACAGTTATTAGCTAACATTTTGAAATTGGGATTTGTTATTAACTTAAAGAACGCGCTCTTTGGCTCCATTTTTAATTAGTGTTAAAAGCATAACTAGCAATAATTAGCTTAAACTAGTAGTAATTTAGCCCAAAGGTTTAGTTAGCAATTTCTAGTTGAAGATGATATCTATATTAGTGTTATCCAACTGATCCAATGAAGCTCAATTTATTATTAAATCGAGCAAAATAAAAGAAAAAATGTGTCTTTACTGCTTTAATATTATTAAAACTATTTTGAACTCAAAGATGTAAACAGTTAGTAATAAATTACTTTATTTCAAATCTTTCCATATCATTTCGATTTTCGATAAAACATCGTCGATACTCAAAGTAAAGCAAAATAAAAGTATAAGTAAGACAGTGTGCATCTTTGTAGTCTTAGGCATTCGGGCATGGCTCCCAAGTTCGTTCCTACCAAGCTCGACGACGTGTACACAGGAGCGACGTTCGCTTTATCGTCCAGCTAAGAGGTCGGAGAGAGAATCCCCTTTCCCGCGGTAGCGTTGCAGCTAAATGATCATTGGCACTAAACGATCGCGGTATCGCCTAGCGCATCTAGGTGGTTCGTATCTGCTAAGCTCCTATAGAGCGGCTGGGACCCGGTTTACATTTAGATTAGCTGGGAATTAGGGCTGTCGATTAGCTTTGATTAGGGTGTTGAGAAGCTTTTTCTGCGACTAAGTTTTTGGTTGGAGAAAGTTTTTTTCGGAAAAGTTTTGTTGAGAGAACTTGTTTATTTTCTAATAGAAAATTAAATTAAAATGAGACGTTAGAAGGGTGCTGTTTGAGAGTGATGTTGAAACCCGTTTGAAGATTATTTAAGGTGTACAAAAAAATAGCATTTCTGTAAATTTAATAGCATTACCCCGCGATCGGAATAGTCTCTCATTAAAAATAAACAAAAATATGCGTAAAATTTAATTTAATTACAACAATTATTGCTATGTTTTACATACATAAAAATAAATTATCTCTGCAAGAGATTCGATACCGCAAATTTCATAATGTTCTCCCACTAAGGCTAAAACCTTTCTCGGTCAACATCAAACTAAAAAGACGGTAACATTCGAAGTGTACTACTTGAAGCGCACTCCGCGCTCTTCTTGTATTTTATTCCGTCTTTCTACCGTACCAAAGAAGAATGAGAAAAGGGTGACGGAAATCTTTCATCTTGAAGTGCGCGCCTGTTTGTCGAAACCGTACGCTTTTCCGATTTTTACTCGATTCCGTTTCTCTTTCTTAGGTGGTTCTTTCATTCTTTAAAATATTTTGAGAATAACACACAGTATGGATAATGACTTTGCGTTAATGGTTTTATGTTTATTAAAAAAGGAGAGTTGCTTGAAAATAAGTTTAGAATAAAATTTTACAAAACGCTAGTATTATTTGCATTAACTGTTGTTGTTGGATTCCTCTTTCCGTTAAAAATACATTTTCAATAATCTTTTAATCTCATTTTTTTTACAAGAAAAATTTTATCATTATTAAATTAATTGCTATTTCTAAATTATTATTTTACTTTCTTCACTCATCATATTCAATAATAACTTCAACTTAATAAAACACATCCGAGCTGCACGTTCGCTTAAATCATTTTTACTTTACAGCGAATACTTAAAATAATATTCCAGTATCAAATCTTAAGCCAGCCAACTACATAACCAGCTTAAGATACGAAATTTCCTCGGGCTCGAAACCCCCCCTAAAATCATCTGAAAATTTAATCGCGCTAACCCGCGAGGGCCGCCGACATCATCGCGCTGCAGCAGTGCGCATTTCCTCGACGTTAAAGTCTTCATCCGCCGTCGTAATCTCCGCCGCGCTGGCGCGGGGACCCAGGCCGCTTAATCGTCCGTCTCCGAGATTTCTCTTGCGCCCACGGAAGCGTGTGTTACTATATACATTGGGGAAATCCTCGAAGGAATTTGCTGCGAGCAAGCGCGTTATTCCGCTGAATCGAACGCTCATTTCTGTCGCTTAATCGCGCGGCGACTGATAGATGCGTTGAGATTTTTCACGGCTCTTACCGGGGATTGTTTGTACTGTTATTTGTATTATTGATGCGTTTGACGTATGCGCGTTATAAGTTTATCCTATTTTTTGAAAGTAACTATAAACAAAGTTGGGTGGCTTATCGTTTGACTTTGGGGAGTTACATTCGATTAGACAAAATTATATTAATTATTTAAAGTAACTATTATTTTAAATCAAGATGTGACGATTTAACTTACCAGTTTGAGCCAAGCGTTCGTTGTTAATATCTGATTCTTCTCGTCCTATAATGAGAAAAAAATATTTTTATTATTTATTTTTTTCTTTATTGAAATACTATTGAAGAAGTAATAGAATATAGAAATAAAAAATTATAATTATTAAAATGGTCATATATTTCTTTTAAATATTATATCTTTAACTTTCAAGATAGATTTTTTCTTATAAGTTAAAGACTATACTAAGACTTAGCGACATTATGTAGATAGGGAGCAGAAAAGTTTTAAGCGGCAAGTGCAAGGTAAAAAAGAAAAGACGTGCAATTACTGTCGACATTTTCGACGGAATAACAAAACGACAGGGATGGACACTGCCTCTCCTCGTCAGAAGGTACTTGATGCTCTTGTCGTTCAACAAGAATGAAAAGAACGATGGAAGGAACGAAGGAAAAAGAAAGGGAGCACCGGGCAAACAGAAACCAAGAGAAGAAAAATGGGAAAAAATGAAGCGGGTCGAAAATAAGAGATCGTTGTGTAAAAGACAAAAGAGCCCAAAATAAGTAAGGGAGGGGGCGTAAGAAGCGAAGCGAAAGACACGAGAGTAATTTGGAGCTTCATGTTTTGTTGTTGTTCGTAAGTGAAATCGATCGATTAACGAGAGAAAAATTCAGCCGTATCGCGTGCTTTATTGTGTTACAGAGCATTTTTTTATCTGAAGATTGGATAACATCACAAAAATGAATGTATAAAGTCAAAGAATAATTTTTGGATAAAGTATAGCAACAGTCTAACAAAATTCACGGACTCAATGTCTTTTATAAAATATTACAGTGCTTTGTAAGCTGAGTACACATTACGTAATCAATAAATGACAAAGACAACATTTTTTATTGAATGCTGTGAGCTCGACGCTTTTTTCAGCCAATAGCGGCGTTTCATGGAGCAAAGTCAGCTAGTGCCAATTCCTTTTGTCAAGATAGTTGCATAAAAAGTGTGGAGTGAATCTAATTCAAATCTGGAGATAGCAAAATGACATTATTAGGATATCTTAAATATAGTAAATATATATCAAAATATATTTTCATATAGTTCAAATTTATATCAAAATACTATTGTATTATATAAGAATAAATCAATCAACTTTTTGAGTTTTGTATAAATACTGATTTCTATTGTTAATATACCTTGGCAATCTGCGGATTAATTAATTTTATATTTATCACTTCCACAATACTCAATTCCTCTTACTTTTAAATTTATGAAAAAATAAAGTCGACTTAAATTGTATTCATATTCGTTTTTAGCTATAATCGACTATCGAGAAACGGACAACAATAAGTAAGTCGTTAAATGGCACGAATTCCCGATACGTATTCGGAAAACTCGACTCTTCTTCCATTTCCTTATTTTCTTTAGTTAACCTGATATTGCAAGCTCGTGAATTTTTAGATTCTTGCCTTGTGTACGCATTCCATGGAAATTTGAAAAAAATTTCATATATTTTATTTTATTTTGTATAGGAGTCTTAAGTGTAATAGCCGCTTGAAATTACGATTAGCTTGAATTTCGAGCCTCAGTTAGAATTTCATTTTAAAAATATAAGAAGCGTTACATAAATAAAGCTGTAAAGCTTGCGAGTCTGAACTTTTTACTCGTGTTCCTATTTTATCTTTTGTATTCTAGTAACACGTTTACAAAATTGTTTATTTGAAATGCAATTTTGCTGAAATTTTTTAAAGATTCTGCTTCTACAAACAAATGTTATGCAAAATTATAATTAAACTTTATTTTCACTAATGTTACAACTTATTTTTTTCTAAACAAAAAACTAATAGAACTTCACAGCTCAAGCTTTAGAACTTTCATTATATATGTCAATCAATTATTCACAAATTAAAATAATTTGTCACTTTCAAGTAGTACAGACATTAGTTTCCATTAAACAAAGGCGTTTCTCTACAAAGAGGCAAAAATTCCTGTAACCGGATCCTACGTCGGACGGAATGTTTATTTAACTGAAGCTCACGACACGCAGACGCGACGAAGCACAAACGAATGGAAGAGGAGCCGGAGGCTAGCCAAAAAAGGGCTGGAGTTGAAAAGAATAAGAGATAAGTAGTTCTGAAAGAAACTAAAGTCGCAAGAAGCGAAGGGTCAACGCGACAAGTCTAAATACTATACGCGTCAGGGATTTCGTTTTATTCGTCTTTTTCATCAAATTTATCCAGTGGTTATTTTGCGTTGAGGATTCGAAATTCCAGTCTTTTTCCATTTTTGTATAAACAAAGAAAAGAATTATTTTTATTTATGATACTGTCTGTAACAAAGTTATTTGAATCACTCGACATTATTTGAATTGTTTGATAAATGTAAAGATTCATTCAATTTCGGGCATTATCAATCTGTTTTTTTCCGGGCTTCCGGAATTTTCAAAAAATCCTCAAAACGTAAACAAATTAAATTCCAATACCTAGCCAAACCCAACTCAAAAACATACCGAAGTTGTCCATCGCATAAATCAGCAATTACACGTTTTTAAACTCGTTCACTTGTAAAACCGCGCGACTGTTCATCATACTCTAGTAGCGAAGCTCGCTGTGTACAAAGATGTATAGGATAGGCGTAAAAGTGGCAGCTGCGCCAACTCTCGTAAACAAGGCTGCGCGGAGCTGCGAGAGAGGCGCGTGTTTACTCTCGCCTTTCGCTCCCATCTCGGCTTATGTATTAAGCCTCGGTCGGCCAGCTTCGAAAAGTTCTTCGGCCAGCAGCCATTTTCTCTCTGGCCTCGGTTGCCTCGCCAGCTTTTTGCCCCCTTTTATTCGCTGCATTTACTCACTTTAGCTATCTCCCATTTTGATTTCAGCGCTTATGGCTTTTAAGCGAGCATTATCGTTATAACGTTTTTCAATGAGCTGGTTAATGTAATTAGCGAATGAATTAAGGTGATTATGAATGATTTTTTTCTTTTTAGTTGAAGCAAGAGAATTAATGTTTAAGATTTTAGGTAGAATAGTGACAACCATCAGCAGTGCCGTTATACGATGCTGTTTTTTATTAATTTTACTCGATACAAAAAGTTTTATAAACCCAGTTCCAATTAAGCTGCGGAAATCAGCTGAAACTCATTTTCAAAATTGAACTACGAACTTTCAAAATATGCACTGCAAGTACTGGTTATTTTATTTTTTACATTCTTTAGAGTAGAGAATACAAATATAATAATTGAAATTTTTTTTTCCTTTTCAAAATAGTGCAGTTTTAAAATTAGAAGTCGTATATTATTTTTGTAAAATAGACAGAATGCATAATCCGAGACCTTTCAAAATCACGCAGTCAGTAGTAAAATGTTGGAATTAAAATACAGAACGAAATCCAACTGGTTCATATGCTGATAATACGCGATTTAATTGTTTGTTCTTTGCCTCAACTCTAACATAACCTCAAATCAATATTGTGCCTTCAACATAATCTGGGCATATTTTGCCCAGTAATTGTTGGCCGTACATAGAGTTTCTGCACATAATTTATTACTATAAGCTTTGCACGGGAACAAAAAATTTAGCATATGCTGGGCAACTTATAGTTAATTTTCTACCAGGGTACTATATATTACCAGAATACGATGGGAAACAATATCATGCAAATTTCGATTTTTCTGAGCTCGAAATTAAAATGTTTACGCAGAACAAATCGACGTTTAACTTAAGGCCTTCCATATTTATTAAAAAAAAACACTTTTGAGTTAATTTAGCAAGAGATACGAACGATACAATCAGAATGTAAACCATTTTAATGACTCAACCTTATTTTCTCTGACTGATACGCCTAGAGCATCAGAATATCAAGCCATTGATGCCCTTTCTTCTCCCCTCTTTTTTCATAGAGGAATAAGCAGGGTAGCGCAAGAAGCAAATGCGTAGAAGAGAAAAAACGCTTCGCTCGGCTGCAAGAATTTTCCATTACCGCGCGCTCGCTCTTTGCTTTTAACGATGCTACCGCGGCTCTGGGAATGTAACGAACCCCAATCCCGAGTTTTTCGCACCCGCGGCCACTCTCTCCTCTCGTTCTCTCTCCTTCTCTCTTTTCCTTTGCTTTTTTCCAGTGGAATTCGTCGAACGCGATTCCGAGATTCGCTTTAATTTAGAATTGTAAATCGCCGATACTTTGGCGCCCGTATGCAGCAAGATATACGGCCGGGGAGAATGGATTAGAGAAGGTTAATTGAGCGAAAGTTTCTTGCGCTCTCGGGGTTTCGTTTAAAATTCGAGCTCTTTTGCGGTGGATCGGAAGCATGTTTTGTAACAGTTTGTTACAACGAAATCCAATGGATTATGTTTTAACTTATTAATGGGCTTCTGAAACAGTTTTTTATTTATAAACTTTGAATGATCTAGTACTTGCACCAATTGTGAAAGTGATTGAGTACTTTTCAAGTTTACTTGTAAGCTTCCATGAACTTTAAACTTTATATTATTTTGAATACGTTTTTAAATTTAACAGATTTTTCCTTGCTAGTTATGCAGATGTAACATACTGGCGATTGTAATAAATATGTTTGTTAATCATTCAATCAAATAGAATTGTATGAATTTTAAAACTATATAAAAATTTTATTAATTAAAAAATATTTTTATCTTGAAATTTGAACCTGGCCTTAAGAATTTTTAAATTCAATACTAAATCGGCGTGATCGTCAACTTTAAAAAAAAAGCTATATTATTGTCACGTTACATTGCACATTATTTCACACATGCACTCTTATATTGCTCGTCATGCTATACGGATCCAGTTGACCCTTAATGAGTCGACCGTTGGTGAAGTCTTTCATCGAGCTCGCGTGTGTACGAAAATGCTTCCTCCTTAATGCAACGCCTAATTTCTTTAGCCACCTTCCTCGAAATTAAGTGCTCGCTAATGGTGATGTTATTTTATTTACAGAGTAAATTCTGCATCTATTTTACGAGGTTGAAAAACTGTTGGACTGGCGGTTTTGCGAAGCTTATTAGTACTTGTGACAATTAATTACTACAGGGGTAATTAAAATTTTCCGGGACGTTTGATGCTTCAAAAGGACAGTCAGAGATTTTGACGTAATCAGTAGCTCATAAACTGCGTAGTTAAATAGTAAGTATCTCTCAGTTTAAATTTATTCAAATACTGTACTTATTATTTCCGTTGCGTAAATTGCAAATTTACTTTGTGACCATTCTGCATGAAATTAGACGAACTTGGCCTACAAAACAACGCGTCTTACACAAATTTTGTAGGTCACTGATTCAATATCTAAATAAACTTTTTTTCTCCTCGATTCGAAATTGAAAATTTCGTATCGCTTTGCATGCAAATTGTCGCCTAAAGGATTTCTCGAATCACTGATTTCGAAATCTGGAGCAGAAAATTTCAATTCAAAACGGAAGATCCTATTTATATTTATACTCGACGAACCAAGAGAGCTTTGCCAACCGTGCATGTATACTCGTGCTTGGCGAGCATGCTAAAATGTTCATTAAATTGATTCGCGAATTAAATCGCCATTTAAAATTACGAATTTATCATGAACATTTAAATTTAATAACCGAGAATTGTAGAGACAGTTTGTTACGTAGATACAATTGTCTTGCTGTAACAAAAAGAAAGATAAAGTTGATTATGATTTTCACTTTATTAAACGATTTAAAAATAATTTTCCGGTTTTTATAAATTCTTGTTATAAATTGAAATCATTTAAACGATAAATATCTTAATCCAGTATGAAAAACCTCTTTATGTTGATATCTTTCATCTTTTTTATCCTTATTTTAATGAAACAATAATTTATTGTTCGAATATATTACAATCATTTATCAAATAATAATTTTTTGATTATATCAACAAACTGATTGATAAATTGTTAAAATATATCTCAGTTAATAATTTAAATAATTGAGAGTAATAAAAAAAAATAAGTGTAATCAGCCGTAATAATCTATATGCAGTTCACGAGGTTTAAAGGGATTCTAAGATTAGTATAACATCTTGAAACAAATTGATTATATTTATTTTATTACATTTTTAAACTTAATTTTTTCAAATAATTAAAAATTGTGTCAACATAGTAATTGTCAATGCACTGGCATTTTCCGAAACTGCCTGTTATTTTAGTCTTGGGCATTCAGTCCTTTGCCGTAGAGCAGAGAGATACTTTGTGTAACCAGATTTACTTGGGACGACGTTCAGACTCAGTTCTAACGAAGCAAAATTAGTTTCAGACTGTTAATTGCTACTTTGACACGATTACAGAAAATTATTTTATTTCTTTTAATTTTTCATTAGAGATTGACGAACGGCAATATTTCTAAAAATGAAGTTAAATTTTCTTCGAAATCTCAAATAATATATTACCTTTGAAGTTTTAAAAATTAAATTTTATTTTACATACAAACTTGATGTAAAGTCTATCTAAAACAAACCATTTTTCGTGTAAGGCCATTTACAAAGCTCAGGCCGGGAAAATGCCAAAGAGCGAAGATCAATAACGCTGCCAAAGGCATCTCTTGAGAGGGCTTGAGCCAGCAACTTCAATTAAAAGTCCATTTTACGGCGGCGAACTTAACGCTTTTACAAGGGGACGAGAACGGCTACGCCGAGTTCCAATTTTTCTCCGCCCCATTACACAGCTACCGGGAATGATTAACACCGATGTTATCGAAGGCTTTTTCGTCTTTTTACATTTTCGTGAATTCTCATTCGAAAGGAGTAATTTTGGGATTTCCAAAATTTTTTATTTTGAAAATCTAATAAAATATCCTTCTTTATTTGTAACTTGTTTTATTTTTAATTAACGCAGTGATTTTTAACACTTAAACGAGCAAATAAGTTATATCAAACAATTAATCAAAACACCTAAGTAATTATTAAGTTTTTACTACATAAAAATAACTTAATATGACTAGAAAAAATAAACTCTATTTCCTTAGCAACATGATTATCAAGATGTTTTTATTAACGCATGCTAAAAAAATAAAAAATAAAAAGCATGTCAAAAACTTCTCGCCATCTTATTTTATTCTTTAAATATATCCCTGCCTATCTCTCTCTCTCTCTCTCTAGCTTTTTCCGTTCTGCTCTTTCTTGTACTCTAATCTCGAAGAACAAAACACTAAGTAGAGCAGTTTCACCCCAGTAAATTAATAGTTGGTCGGCTAAGTTTCCCCGCGCACGAAGTTGATCCCTTGAAAAATATGGCAAAGAAAAAAGTTTTCCAGCGACCGAGGCCACAGCTGCGGTAATTTTCCGCGCCGCACAAGGAACTGTGATAATATTGACACAGCTGGCAGCTTTTCTAATTTCAATCGGAAGATGCAAATTTATTAGTTCAATTACGAAGCGATAGGTTGGAAAATTGTTTTCCAAGACTCGATTTCATGAAAAATGGGCATCTTTAATTTTGAAGTTGGATGTGTGTCTTTCTCATAAATCTTTAAAATTGATTATTAAATAGTTGTTCAATTGAGCTTGTTGAGCTATCAAAAGTCGCTTTCAAATCAAGCACAGTGCGCATTTTTAAATATTCACTGTGCTATGAAATAAAAATTGCAGTACTGATTAAACATTCATTTTTAATAACTTTATAAATTCCTTTTCTAGAGAGCTGCCTCTCAAACTCAAGAATTCTAAATTGAAAAGAGACGTAAGAAATTGTGTCAGGAGTTTTTCGTTATACTATAGGATACTATTAATAAATAATTTAAAGTTTCGAACATTTCTTCTAGTATTAATATATATTCTAATATGTTGATAATATTAAAAAGCTTATAAAATTTTATAGCTCTTGAACAATATCAGTAAGATTTGTAAACTGTTTAAAGATATAAATAAAAATCTATTATTAAGATAAAAACTTTTTTTACAGTAGATGATAAAAAAGGTATACCGACTTATAAGATATTATTAACATTTTCTTTTTTGAAACAAGAAACCAAATTTTAGTTTTCAACTTTGTGATTTATGAAAAAATTAAAAAAACTGTAAAAAATACTTTCTTTTTATTGATTACATTTAGCGCTAAATTTAAGAGAAAAATTTATATTAAAAAAACTTCAAATGAAAAATTACGTGCACCTTCTTCATCACGGTGCTGCATGTCCCATTTTGAATTTTCAACGTCCCCGAGGATTTGAGCGTAAGATACAGGAGCCGCGAAATTATATACGAGAACGTAGAAAACTTAGCGGGGACGCGTAATTGTTGCTCAGTATGCAAATGGTCTCTTTCTGAATTAATGTTCGTTCAAGGGCTGGGAAAGTCTCAAGTAGAAGGAAGTTTTTATAAATTACATTTCTTTTATCGGTGCGCGATCGATGAGTTTGGACTAGTTCAAGATGCTTAAAATTTTTCTGAAAAGCAATTTAAGAATTATACGCGCACGTATATCTCATATTGTATGTACAGTTTTTTACTTCCATAAATTATTATTTTTATAGCGCGATAAATTGCGCCATTCTCGAAGAATTTCTTATTTAAAGCTCGCGAGCTTACATCGACCAAGCGCGAAATTAAAAATTTTATGGAGTTGTAAACGAATCAGCCAGGCTCCTTGGAGACTTTTTCAGTATTTCTATATGTAAAAGTTCTACTAAATCAAAATGTCTTATAAATAATTTACACTTTATCGCGAATGAAATAACATTCGCAAATGCATAAAAATTTTAGTTAAAAATGTTGAAATTACTTTTCACTTTATTTTAGCTGGTAACTTGAAAGCTATTTCGCGCTGGTAGTGGGAGCATCCAATTTTTCCTCATCGACGTGCAGTTAACAAAAAAGTCGATTCATAAAAAAAAAATAGTTTATCATTTCTTGCGTGAAATTTACACTTAAAAGAATGAAATGAGTCGCAACGGATTACATTACAATTATATATAAATGAAAATTACAATAGACTTTCAAACGATACAAGTGAAACTTATAATTATGTATACTTTTTAGAAAATTAAATAAAATATACTTCTTTATTTACTGTTACAGTGATAAATCAATGTAAAAAAAAAATTATTAACCTAATCTTTTTATTTCAATAACTTAAAAATCTTGCCGCAAGTCATGACGATAAATATTTTTAATTAATTTTGGAATTAATTAAACCAAGGATTACTGAAGAGTAACATACTCTGAAATCATAAAAATGAGAGAATAATTCTGAAGAAGAGAAGATATAATTCGGCAAAGGGAAAAATTAAGTCCACTCGAGATCCGAGCGCTTAAGCGTCGTACAAAGGTCTAGAGCGAAAAAACTCAACGCCGCCGCTGGCACCCCTCGTGCACGTACTTCCCCTCATGGCTTCTCGGATTAAAGTCTTCACTTTTCGCGAAAATGGGAGACTAATGCATAAGATAATGTTCTCTACATGAGGCAGAAAAAGCGAAAGATAAAGAGGCTAGATTTTAAAAAATTAATATACCAGAGAAGTGAATACTTTAAGTGACTGTAATTGTGAAAACCTAAAAATTATGTTTCAATATTTTAGTTTTAGAAGCTTTTGTTTTTTAAATTCATTTTTATAGATAACTTTAAGTGATTGTAATAGATTTTTTATCTCTGGAAGTATAAATATTTGCAAATATAATATTACGACAAATTAAAAAGTATAGGCAATAAGCTCATGTTATCTAAATTTGAGTCAGAAAGCTATTCATAAGTAATATGAATGAATTGTTTAAAACATATGATGGAAATATTAATTTAGGCAATGCTAACCTCAAAATCTCAATTCCGACGTGACATTTTGGGCCGTGAAAGTTAATTATTTACTTCTTAAAACATTTTTCACTCGAGCAAAGCGTAGTACGAAAGTACTATTTCGTTTTTGAATAATAAATATTTAAGCAATATTTTCCTGTTATAAATATTAATAACAATTTTCTGTTTAATATACGTGTAAAACTAAACAATTACATTTTGCGTTAGATATGGCATTAGAGAGAATAGAGGTTTTCTATATCTTAGTACATAGTACCCAATCTAAATATTCGTTCTAACCACGAATAAGACCATTTTACGACAATTCACTACTAAACAGACTGGTGTTGCATCCCGATCGGTATCTTGTATAATGCGAAACTCTAAGGATGCTCGAAGCATTGTCTTCTGGAGGGTGCCTATTAATAGAAGAATTCTCTTACTGACACCCTTGAAATTCCAGGTTCCAAGCCTGAACAAACTGCAAAGCTGAGGGTGAGAACCGCTGCTTTTTGTAGCTATTGACTAGTATGACCATTTACCCCCTTGGCTTACTACCACCTGCAGGAGGAAAGCTCTCAGCTTTGAGCCTTTATCGAGAAGATCCTGAGCATGATTGACCCTCTCAGTCGGGGGCTTTCATAGACCTTGGCACCCTCAACACTCCTTTCCTATGAGAAATTCCAAATTCCGGACCTCACTTGGACGTGAATGAACGTGAATGAACCTCTAGCTTAAATTGATTTCAACGTGAGACCAAATACTTGAGATTTGTTTAATGTTTATTATATTGTAAATAATTACAAACATTAATAAGCTAGCAAATTTTTACGAATATTGTGAAATTTAATATCAAGAAAAAAAATTTGTTATATATGTTATTACAGGGACTAATGATAGCTTTCTATATTATCAATTATTTAATTATTATAATTATTAAATATAAAATTACATAATATTTTTACTAACCAAAATTTTACTTTAGAGAAACTCGGACACGACACGACTGCTATCTTTACCCGTAATTCTTGTTTAAACCCATTCCCCGATAAATATTACAGCAAACCGATGCCTTTTATTTGAATGAAAAATTACACTTTAATGCGGTTAGATATGGCTAAACCAGTAGTAACAACCGAATCTAGTCAGACCATACATGTCGCACTAATTAATGCCCAGAAATACGAACAAACGCTCGCACATACGTTTGCTCGATGGTGCTAATGACGGTAGATAAACCGGATGTAAATGAATCATGGTCAGTAGCATTATTTATTTTCGTAATCGTGTTGCAGCGTTGGCATATCATTTTGCAATCGTTTACGCCAACCCCATCGACTATAAATCCGCAACAGCGTCAATACCTTAATATTCGTAAAGTCATGCTTCTGCGGTCTTTTCAATCAGCCCGTCACTACTCAATACCAATCATTCATATTCAATACCGTCCAATGATATTCCAATGCTTTTTAAACAGTAAGTGCATTGAATTGCACCGTCGACAAAAGTATTTTCATTCCTCGTAACGAAAAACATTTTTTGTGAAATAACAATGCTTCTTCTTTCTTGCGATTTTTTATTCTCCAAGTCATTGGAAAAGTTGTACACTCGTAAGCGTCGTTGAGCTTCAACGCACTCACTCTCTTGCTACTCTCATCATCTTGACGACGCGCGCCTCTCTCTTTCTGTTGCCGAGAGATATTAGAGCGAAAGAGCGGAAGGGGCCGATCGCGCTTGACAGCGTGTCGTTTGCATAAATCGATATTACGGCGCAGCAAATATGGCGCCCCCGTGCAGCTCCTCTCGCCTATAGCTGAGCGCCAGAGCGTTCGATCATATGTGCACACATGGATGTACCCGTATAAGTGAATATATACATCCATCCGTGCTTTTGTGCATATGTAAACGTTAAAACATATATATATATATACGTACGTATTCGAGCAATTATACGCATGTGAATAACATCTATAGGCGCATATGTGCTCGTTTGAATAAACGCATATTTCTTGCACGTATACAGATCTAATCCACTTATATATATATACATACAGGCGCATTACTTGGGCTTGTGCTTATTCGCCTGCGTATGCGCTCATGCACACGCTGCGCGAGTGTGCAGAACAGATTTTTAGCGGGAAATACCATGCTGGATGATTCATACGTCGAGTAGGTAAAAAAAGAGGAGCAAGACGAAAAAAACGAGAGGGAGAGAAGCATGCGCGCACGAGTACACATATATACATGTACGGAAAGAGGACGGCGGCAAAACCGCTTCTATCTAATCGTATAAGAGCGCCCCGACTGCTTTTTTTCTCCTACTCTCTCCCGCGCGTTTTTCCCGAGCGTGCTTTTCCACTTCCTAAATATTTATGACCCGGAGTCCGTGCGTCGTGCGCGCGAGGCCTTTCGTTAATTATTGAGCACGATTTCGCCTTAAAACAGCTCGGGGAATCACAACCCGGCCAGCGATAAGCTCGTTTTTCCGACTTGGCTGTTTTTTATATCCCGGCCCCTCACACGTGTGTTCGGCAAAGTTTTTTGTGCGCGCTGGTGCGAGCTCGCTATTTCCAGGGAAAAACACGTGGCTAGCGCTGTGGCAGCGGATGAGGTTGCGAGCGCTGAAGCTTCGGTTGATTGAAAAGTTTCGGGTTAATTAAAACTTTTGCTGGGCGGAAAGAAAAACAGAGGTTATGTTTTCCTCTCCCTTTCTCCGTGTGAGCGAGCATTGAATCTGCTACTACGAGCTTTTTGCGAATCACGGGGTAATGCGATCCTGTGCTGCGCAATTAAAGAGGGGCTTCGTTTTTTTAAGTGATATTTACTGAGGGATTTCTGGGAAACCGAGATATTTATATAAGTTTATTGTTTATTAAGCTAGCTTTATTGGGAAAGCACGTAATAATTATGAATGGAAAAAATGTTTTATTAAAAATTACTATGTTTTTTAAAAGCGAAAACAGTAGCGAACATTAGTCAATTTTGCCATACTCTGCTAAAAATTTGGTATGGAACTCAGTAATTTTTCTCTTACTTGTGAATTTATCCTTCCGTTGGTAAAAGACATATTAATTTTTACTAAGATTTTCGTCCACATATATATAAAAAAATATTTATGTACATTACTATAAATATGAAATGATATACAAATTAATTAAAAAAGCATACACTTTTTAAACTCCAGGTGGTAAAATTGTTTTTTATTTTTCTAATAAATTGAATTAATTTGATTAAAATAACTAATATTAAACTGAACTTTTTATTTTTGTGATATCATATTTTTTTATATATTACGTTTCATAGTACACCATAAAATATAATTTGATTGGGTTTGGAGAAGTTTGGCATTGAATCTTTAACTCATAAACTTTCATTAAGTTGCCTATACGCGTAGCTAAACTTCATTGTAACGTGCAATAATTGAGTTGCCAATCATAAGTTTTGCTACAATGTCCAAACATTTAGGTTAAACATTCTGAAGTTATTTTATGCTCATGAACATTTTCAAAATTTGTCGGCATTAGAGTTAGAAACTTAATCTAAGTAACTTCCTAACTGTATTACAAAATACTTAAAGTTTCCTTGACAATTTTCGTTTATTTACATTCTTTTTCCGCAATGTAAGACTAAAGCTGTTGCAAGATAAAATCTAAGATAAAATCAATAAAACAAAAGTAAAGGCTTATCTTTTCATTGCTCAATTTGACTATTTTAATTGTAATTTGAATGTTTATTCCTCGTAAGAAATTTATCCATTTGAAATGGATAATTTAGAAATACTTTTTCCTCATATTTGAACATAAAAAATTTTATTGAAAAGGTAAACCAGGCGAAAATAAAACATTAGAACAAAGACAAAATAAGCAAAGTATGTGTACACTCACCACGTCGATAATCTGCTGAAGTGTGATTCCGAACTTCACTTGCAGAGGCTCGCTCTCGTTCTCCACCGGCCTTTCCAGTGTATTGTAATTCGACAAGAGTTTGTTTAGCAGCGCTCTCTCGTAAGCTCCGCCGCTGGTATCTAATAACAGAAAGCAGAGAGAGGAAACGTTATACACCACGCAAAGCTTAATTAGGCTTCTCGTAATTGAGCGAGCAAAATTCTTGGTGCATTCGACAAGGATCGTAGATTGATAAACAGTGTGGGATGGAAAGCGCCGATGTTTGACCTACTTGAGTATACAATTATATTTAGCTATCGTTTACCGATTATCTATTTATCTTGTGGAATATTGTGATTTCAAAGTTGATGGGATGTGGGTAATATATAGCAGTTTTACGATATATTACTATTTTCAGTGGTTTGGTAATAAAGAAATACTGTGTCTTTGTATATGCAATTCATTTGATTGTATTTGAATTAATCATTATATAGCTATGGTTTATATTAAATTATATAGTCTTGCTATTACTACATTTATTCTTAATATTTAAAATTAAATAGCAAGAAAAAATGAGATTTTTTTAAATAAGAATAGAAAGTTACCTAATTGATTCCAGAGGAATTCCTCTACTTTTTTTCCATCACGTTTCCATTCTTAACTCCCAAAAAATTATTTACAATCCATAGCATCACTCGCTTGGGTCTATTAAGAGAGACACGCGCGCCTCTTTGTCCCGAATATTTGGCACGCGCACCGTCGCGGATCACATAACTCGGCGAGCTTGCATGCGCTTACGAAATAGCGCGCGCGTGCAACAGGATATCGCGATGAGTGATAGCCCCACTGCGCTGGCTTTTGTATTCGACGCACGTACGCGTACCGTCTATCAGTTTGGTTCGACAGATCGAAATGCCTTTTTAAGGATTGGAAATCTTTTTGAGGAGGTGCGCGAAATGTCGAGTTTAAGGGAAGGCGAAGTGAAAGTGTAAATTTCAATAGAAATATGCTATTGATGATAATCGAGATAAAAGAGGTTTATTGCTGAGTTAAATTTTTGTTTTTAAGCTAAGAGCGTCAAAGTTGACTATCCACGTCAGTTTTTCGCATTCTAAGCTTGTAATTTACGCATTCATTTAAAATAGTGCGCTTAGAACTTTTGAGCATGCTAGGAGCGTTAAATAAAAGTTTTAAAGTTCTGTTTCCAATTTTAACGTTATATTACAACCTCTTACTACACTCAAAAATGATACAAAATCTCGATTTAAAGATTTAACAAAATAGTTTACTTTACATATACCACAACATTGTTTTTGGCATGTGCGTAAAACATCAGCTTATCGCACTTTATTTTGGTCTAATTTTTGTTAATTTACTAACAGTAGTTCATAATTCGCATCTTTACTCTTAATTTAAATCAGTGCAATTCCACTGATATTATGAATAATCACTATTTTAGCAGTTAAAACATCCAATTTATTTACAATTGATTTAAATTTACAAAGCTTCATCAGAAAAAATAAAGTTGCAAAGTTACTAAGAGGTTGGTCAATAAATAATTCACCTTAAAGCAAGTTTCCGGCATTACTCGCGCATCAGAAGTATATTTTCTCTTACATTAATAAAATGTGACGTAACGCAACTTTAATTCTTCTATCAATAAAATATCTGTTTGCTGTAAGCGTTTGTCAATACAAATGAAAGTCCCCGCTGACCCACTTCTAACGCAGTGCACACTACGTAAAAGTAAACTTTCGTTAATTAAAAGATTATGCCCATCGAAGAATGACGCGTCTAGAAAACATTCTTCGCGTAATACCTAATATTTTTCCAATACATCCTTCTCTCTGTAAGCGCGTGCTTTAAAA
The DNA here is from genome assembly GCA_030522685.1 of Eupelmus azureus. Classification (NCBI taxonomy): domain Eukaryota; kingdom Metazoa; phylum Arthropoda; class Insecta; order Hymenoptera; family Eupelmidae; genus Eupelmus; species Eupelmus azureus. The sequence goes on along the minus strand of JAPYZA010000518.1, from coordinate 65,150 downwards.
CTCGTGTTTCATAAGCAGCTTACGCGTCCGAGACTGCAATAGACAAAACCGATATGCCGCTCTTGCGTCTCTAAAAAGAAAGAGAATACGAGAATTTTCCATCGTTCATCCGGTGTTTGCTAATTTTTGGGCTTTATATTCTCGTGTGTCTTCTTCATTTTTTCGACGACTTTACTTCCGTTGTCCCTTATCGAATTTTTTTTAGCCCGGGTTCGATAAATCACGCGATAACCCCCCATCTCCCCCAAGCAGACGATGCAAATGCGAAATATCCGATTTCGCGTTTCTCTTCCCCGGCGCTGTCGCTTTTTTGCAGATCGCTCGTCCTCTTTTTTTTGTTCGAGGCTGCCATGAATATGCAGCGATGAGAGCGCAAAAGGGCCGACCTGGAGCTGTGATGGCGAGTGTTTTCTTTTGGCAGGCAGTTGACGTTCGAGGCATTGCGGTTTCTACAGTCGGTTGTTGCTGTTTTGTGAATTTATTAGGTTTTGAAATTGATAAATTTTTAATTTTTAATATTTTTGAATTCTTTGAAGTGTGCATAAACTTCAAGGGACTTTGCTGCTTCAGCGATAGTTTTCGAATTTTTAAAAACGAACAATCAAATGTATTCTATCACATGTATTAATCATTATATTTCAAAATAACATTTTGGTTGATAAATAGATTAGTTCTATAAAGAAATAATTTAAAAAATATACATTAGTATTTAGATAAAACGAAAAAATTGTATATTTTGCATTGACCCTTTATAAATTCTTTGTTTCTTTTCATCACTCATTAAATCACCCTTTTCATTATACTTATATATTTTTTAAAATGTCCTATTTTCAATTAAAATGAGATATTAAAAAGTTGATAAATGAAAAAGTTTGAAAAATGAAAAGAATTTTTAGTCTTTAGATTTATCACGTCTTTTTCTCATTTAAATGATGAAAGGATTAATAAAAAAATAAATATTCGAAAATATGAAAATATATTCAATACTCACAAACCAAAAGAATCAATTTGATATCTTTAAAGAAAATACGTGATGCGTAAATCCAGCGAATGCAAATATCCGATAAATAAAACTTTGCACTTTTTTTATCAAAATTAAAAGAGTGCAAAAAAGCCAGCGAGAGAAGACACTGAAGAAGGCGAGGGGTGGTATAGTTTACGTAAGTAAATCTAGATGTACGAGCTCGCCTTGTAAATTCATGAACCTTATCTGTATCTTTCGTATTTTTTGCATTTTCCGTTAATAAGGTGAACTAATTTCACCTTGCTTTTTTACGGTCCATTGGAGATTCCGTTCACCGGAGAGCCTGTTATTTTCGTTTACATTATTCTGCAAAACGAATAATTTATGGGAAACACGCATATTTTTGGATTTACGTGGCGTGAATTTTGCAAGGAAAATAATTTACACTGCGCCTCGATGAAAAACAATTCTGTTATTTCAATACTGTTCGACTATTATTCCAGAATAACGATGCTTATGTCTAAGCGTATATATTTTGTACAGATTTATTTTATCCTATGATTTCCCTGAAAAATGAACTTTAATTAAACCTGACAAAATATATGTATCTCGGCGTGTTCGTCGTCACTTCGTTCTTAATTAAAACATTTTCCGACAAATCAGCGCTCACAATCACAATCACAATCAGGCAATCAATAGCGCGTTATACGCGCGCGGACGCACGCACATACAAACACGCGTGGGCGCGTGCAGACACGCACACACACACACACATTCACGGAAGAAAAAAGTTTGGTTGCAGGGAAAGTCTGTGGTATCGATGAAGAATGTGAGGGAAAGGCAAGAAAATGAAATCGCATTAGGCAGGTCCGATAATGTGAATACGTTGGAGTGCAGCTGCTACTGAGTGAACAAGACTTCGTTCCGTTTTGCCGTCGACTACTTGGCTTTCTTTTTTCGACCCTCTCCCACCGCTTATTTATAGCATTCTCTTGGGGGGCGCGCACGCCTTTTCTATATGAAAGGTCGAATTAGACTTCGTTATAAGTATACAAGTGTGAGAGGCCAAGACGCCAAGGTTATTGTGCAAAACTACGCAAAGAAATGCTTTTTGAGAGGGAATCCATTTTGAGACTTAACAAAAGACGACTTATTATTTTTTTTTCTTTTCATAATTTTTATTAGAAAAGTTGTATAATTTATGCTCAATTATTATTCAGGAATTGTAAAAAATGTAATAACTAGTATTATGGTTGAAAATTGCTTTTAACAAAGACTTCCTAAGTTACTAACTAACTTAGTGTATATCTGTTTTCATTTCCCTAGTTTTTAAAGTAGTTTCCATTTGGCTGAATGTAAATGAAAGAATAAACTAAGGTTGGTTTGAATTCATTCAAATTTGTTATTTTGTCTCAAAAACGATTAAACTCTAAAGTATATTTTCTACTACTAAAGTAACTATGCAAAATTATCCTAATAAATCGATAATGACGGAGGTGGATTATAATTTACAAATGTCGATTAATTCATTCTAATTTTCACTTTCAGAATTTTTAAGCCGTCTTTTTTATCTTCAAAGCGTTTTTTATCCTTTTTGACAATTAAGGTTCAACAATTTCTCATTCAAACTAAATAATATGTACATTTAAAAAACCTTTTTCCTGCTACTAAATAAGAAACTATTCTTATAATTTAAAAAAAAATTTTTAGATTCATTTTTTTAACTTCAGTTACAAATTAATTTAAAACAAAACGTAATTCTCAGCAGTACGTTCATATTCTATATTTAATTATGAAGAATATTTTTTTTAAAAATTCCCCTTGTTACTAAGAAAGAAATTATTCTTGAAATTTTAAGGTAGAAATCTTATTAGAATTTCTCTCGGATGTCTACGTCTTTTCCAGCCTTCGTGAATCATTACAACATCTCAGAAAGAAATGAAATTGAAATTTTACAGATTTCATTACAAAAGAAAATGGTGCCATTAATATTTTAATAACTTTCTTACGGTTTCTCTTAATTTTTCAATTCCTCTTCCTTAATTAGCGATAGAGTAAGAAAGAGTGAGAGATTTTTATCGTTAAGTAGTCCAAGAGGAGTCAGCAAGTAAATCGCGCGATAATGAAGAACGAATGAATAAATAATTCTTTCTTGCCTCTTCTCGATGAGGTCTTCAATCTGATTGGATCAGAATGAGAAGTGTTTGTGTTATTTATTCATTTATTTTGGGTATTTTTTACTCAATTTTTCAACCTAAATTGATGAAGTTATTAATTTCTAATTTTTGTAAAATTTTAATAGTTAATTGAAAAGATCAATGAGAGATAGTAACAAATTAGTATTGTTTAAGTAAAATATTTAATATTCTTTTGTTTATGCATATAAATATTTAATATTCTTTTGTTTATCTTTTCAACCTTAAAAAATATTTTTTAATCTGAGATGCGGGCTAATTGAGAATCTCAACGTGAGAAAATGTTGATAAGGTAGAAGTGGACTTGCATTTCCTTCCCGTTGGCGTCCGACGCGCAACATATTGGAAGCCTCTCTCTTTTATCTGCTTCTCTTGAACGAAGAAAGCGAATCGAGAAGAAGGGAAGCAACTGAACAATAAGAATCGATAAGGGTGCCCGCGTAAGCTCACAAACTTTTCTTCCCCGACGAGACGTTCAGAGCAATACTCGAAACTTTGGCCTTTTACTCTCTCTCTCTCTCTCTCTCTCTCTCTCTCTCTCTCTCTCTCGCTAATATAAAGAGGTTAAATAAATAGTCTGAGAAGAAAGTGGATATTCAAAAGGATCTACGGGCAAATCTGTTTAGGCTAATTATTAAAAAAAGTGTCATGGAATGATATTTTTTGAAAAAATTTTAAACATCAAAATTTTACAACTGACAAAACTATGCCGAAAATCGAAAAACTCATTCTTCTACCTTTATTTCAGATGATCAAAGGTATCATTTCTTTCTTTCGTCCAGCACAAAAAAGAACATTGCACTGTCGGCAGCTCGCCGACGCGACTGGAATCTGCGCAGATATCACGGCGTACTTTTGCCGTGCACGCGCGAGCGAAATTCAAATTTCAACCTACAAAGTGGGTACGTCTCCACGCGCCCGTGTCGGAAATCGAGTTGTCGCTGCTCCTTAAAGCCGAGGCGAAAGGGGATCGCGCACAGAGTGTAGTGTTCGCGTACGTGGCGTCACGGAGACTCACCTTTGACGCCTGATCCTCTTGTCCCGCGCTAATTCAGCGCTAGCGTGAGCAATGCGGGCCACTCTCTCTCGCTCTCTTTCTCTCAGATACTTTTGCGCAATGTATACTTGCAGAGGAGAAAGGAAGTGAAAAAATTCAGTTTTAAATGTAATTACTAATTCAAGAAAATTTAAAAATCTTTTTTGAAAAATACTACGTTGAATTGAATATATAAAGCTTAAGGGTAATATATTTTTGAAAAATTAAACATGTTTTAAGACAAGCAATAATTGTCACAAGGAAGCCAATTTTTTAAATTTATCACAATGTGTAATGGCAAAATCGATGCAAAGAGCCGTACTTTATTAACAAATTAAAAAATCAGGAAATTTTTTTTTTAGTGTTACCGATAAATACCAAGCAAGCGCTGGAATTTTCCATGAAAAATTATAAAAACTGAACAAGTAATCTAAAGTACCACCGTGAATGTAAAGTGGCCCTATGTTATAAATTTTTGGGTTCTCTGAATTGAGAAAAGCAGGTCCCCCAAATAATTTGCGAGTCAAAACGACGTTTTTATTGTACACGAGCTTTTAATAATGGGCATGCTGGAGAAACTGACTAATGGCGAATTTTCGTTCCTCCCTCTTTTTTTCTTCACTGGCATCTATACACATTTTGGTATCAGATGGTTATGGTGAAATAAAGTAATGGTGAAATTTATCGTGGGTTTTATTATTAGCGAGTATTAATATCTCCAAAACGGTCGCTGCCAGATTTATAAGGATTACGGATACAATTATACGAGGCAATAAAATTCAATATTACAAATTTGATGGATTTTAACAATAAATCTTTATTAAATTAATTATTATTAAAATCAATCGGTCAAATCCATTAAAATATTGCAAATTTATTAAAATATTTTATATAGATCCGAAAGCTTTTGACTCATTACAAAATCTCTCGAACATTGAACAGAAACTGAATAAAAAAATATAAACTTACCAATAATTCAAATATCGTTTCTTTTAAAAATCCAACCTAATTTCCATCTTTTATAATAAACGATTCCCTGTCGATGAGCGTCTGTACAGCTCAATCGTTCACAAGGAAGCCACTTTCCAGTCTTTTTCACTGTGCTTCTCCAATTACTGATTACTTCAGTAATCAGAAAGGGGAAAAGGCGTCTTAGAAGATCCTTCGCGATTGCTATGATGCCACTTACGCTCATAAGTAGCGGAATTACAATTTCTCTTTGATACAAAGAGACACTCATCGACGTGCATATAGTTTTTCCCTATTAAATATATTAATTTTTTCTATTTATAGTAAAGGAAATTAATTCGCAATTGTGAAATTAAAATAATGTCAAATAAAAATAAATTGCAAAATTTTGAATGTCAACGCTCTTTCGTAGAAAAAAATCTTAAGCATCTTGCCTTGTGGTAATCCAATAAATTCAATTTTTATGTAATTTCAAATAAACTTATACCAGAATAAAAAGAAAATCTATCGTTCGGTTCTACCTTAAATCCTTATTATCACTAATACATAGAGAGCAAATAGGAAAGATGGCTCAACACGCACGAGAAGCACGAGTATCGGAAGAACACGTGAGAGCAAGGTGTAAAATTATCGCGGAGCGCGTGCAATTCACACGTCGCTAGGCTCCTCACAATGCAAGGGCGCCTCTGGAAAAAAAGAGATGCGCGCGTCATCAAAGTCGCCGTGGGCGTTAGGCGCTAGGCGCATGCTTGTCTGCGTGTGTGTGTGTGTGCGTGTGTGTGAGAGAGAGAGAGAGAGAGAAAGAGAGACGGCTGTATAAATAGAAAGGGGAGGAATTTTCAACTTATGGGATGTTGATTTGGGGAAATTCTTTATTTAGGCAAGGGATAAGGTTACGGAGTTTTATTATCGTACAGTGGTGATACGAATTACGTTGCCTTGAATGGAAGGATTTACTATACTATATATAGTACCGTGATTCAATAATTGATGTGATTAATATAATCAATGATTTATATAATTCATTTGATTGGATAATAAATTTTACTTTATATCGTATCTTTTATATGCTTTACCTTTGATTTTTAGTAAGTATGCATGAAGTGAGTCTTCCTTATGGAGTTTTGTTACTAGTTATACCTACATTTAACTGGAAAAATTCCCTGCATGATTGTGATGATTGTTGTTTGTTATTTTTAACTTGTTCTCTTATGATTATTTTAATTTGTATTATTATTAATTGAATATAGTTTTTTTTATGCTAGTCTTACCAAATTTATCAGGATAATTATTGTTTATTGAAAATTCCTTGGAAAATTGGAAGTTTTTAGTTTGAAAGGGTAGATTTAATAGCAGAATAAATTTGTCGACTACGTTGTACAGAAATTATTATCATAACACATAAAGAATTTAATTGTTTTATTTACATTACAACAATAACAATAACAATTTAGTATATATTATAAAAGAAATTTTATTATAAAGTCTGTGTCAAATTATATAAAATATTTCCATCAAACTAAATAAACTGCTATGTGTGTCGTAAATTTAGTAAATAAAAATAAATATTTTACTGACAGTATTTATGTAATTATTTTAAATACATTCCGTCAGTGTGTTTCACAAGATGAAATTAGATTATAAAAATTAAATGGAACATGTAACGCATGAACGTTCATAAATATAAAAAGATGTTGTCAGAAAAAAGACGTACTAAATTTAATAGCCGCAGCTCGAAATGATAGGTAAGTAAACATCGCAACAAAAGCACACATATATAACCCGAAAAAATGACATTTTAAACCATCTTCAGCTTACTTCAAAATGACGCGAGCCCAGCCCTCGGCCCCTTGCATTATAACTCCATCCCTTGTTCCGTGAAAAATTCAAATTTCGTTTTTTCCTCTCACAGCAGCAACTTCTATCACCCCCTAATCACTCTCCTCGTCGGCTCTCGGGATCCATTATCTTGTCAGCTGGCGTCGTCCTCGATCATCCTTTTCCATCCTCCGGCTGATGTGTCCTCTCTCCCCTCCACAGGCTCTCTCTTTCTCCATTGTGAGCCACAGCTAGAGCCGCCACCTCCCCATTCATCTCTTAAGGAGGGAGGCTGGGGTAGTGGCTGCTTTGCATGCCGCGCTAAGGTGCGGCTACGTGATGTCCGCCTGGTCGGAAGGATCCCTGCTTTTTGTGACGATGCGGGACTGTTTTTAATAATCGGAGATTCGACTTTCCTTTTTTGAAAAGTGGGTACTCTTTGGGGATTTATGTTTGTTTTTTACTTAGAAATATTGCGTGATTCTAAGAGTTTTTAAAGTTTGGTAAGGAAATACTTTTTATAGTCGTGTGATTGTGAATTCAGATATTTTAGACCCGATCGTATGAGCATAATATGGCGATCCATCGTACTTTAAATATTATATTGATGGTTTCCGATAAAAGACTTTTTGGTACAGACTGATATTCATTTAGAGACTTTTTGTGATTTCATCATCATTTCCAACCTATAAATTTCTTATATTTCCTGAGAAGCGTATAAGAAGTTTTTATAAATTATTAAAAAGTTAAAAAATATTTAAATAAATTTTTAGTGAAAAATGTTTTAATTTATCACTCTTACTTATTTATCTATAGGCTAAAGTAATTTTGAAAAGGAGAAGTATATCATTAGCTACTGCATATTATTTACATTCTTAATTAAATCTTTTATAATATATCAACTCAAAATTATACTTTAAAAATCTTTCGTTCTGATAAATTAGCATTTGTTATGCAATGTAATAAGACTTGTATTTCTATGCTTCATACAATAATCATAAATGTTATCAATCAACTACTCAATATGAGATTGTTGTTTACCAAGTTTAATGAAGCCTACCTAACCAGCACATTATTTAAACTAGTACACCAGTGTTAAGTGTCTCTTCAGATATCAACATGTTCCTTTTCCAATTGCAGATGCCCAGTAAAATGTGTGAAAATACTCCACTTTCATCACCACTTTCATAATTTTATCAGATTTTATCAGACCAATCAAGCGAGCAATTCTTCAACATTTTCAATAATTCCTGACCTTCCTTCATGCAAAAATTAAAGCCCCATTATCAGTACCTTCATCACCATATAACAATTCCTGATCCACAGAAATCAAAAGAGCCGTAAAACTCTCCATCAGCAGATGCAATAACATTCAATCTCGACCCTGCGCGAAGCGCGCCATCAATCGATCACTCGCGCGCAACTTCATCTTCCGGCTAACATTTTTTTCTGCGCCGCGAAAATTCCGAGCACGACTCTCTCTCCTCTTCTTCTCACACTCATTCTTCTTCTTTTACTTAGCCCGTGCTTGTTTATTCCGTGCGCGCTCGCACAGGGGATCTCTCTCTCT
>JAPYZA010000518.1:0-56582 GCA_030522685.1 Eupelmus azureus | reverse complement strand
TCTCTTTCTTTTTCTCTCGTTTGCGGTTGCACCGTACCTTGCTCTCTTGTGGAATTACTTTTAAAAGATGCCGCCCGCTGCCGTTGTTTTATGCAAATTTGCGAGGGAGAAAAAGCGGAAAACGTGATCGCTCTTGGTATTATTTTTCACCTGATATACATAGGGGATCATGAGAGCGTTAAGAAGGAAGAGCGGCCAACTTTGTTTGCGGGATAAGAAGATGCTGGCTTTGATGGAAAATTGTTAATTTTTGTTACGAAGTTGTTTCTGAGTGTTCGGTGCTCTGTAATATTAAGTTCAAGATATCTATATTTCAAAGAATAAGGGAAACTTAAAAAAAATTTGTAAAACAATTTATTTTTTTTGTGATATTTTGAGAAAGAGATTGCAATGAATACTACTTAGGGATATCTTGAATTACAATAAAAATGATATTCACGTATATCTTTATTCAAATATCAATGGATTAGCTAAAAATTGATAAAAACTGCTGACTCTGTATAAACTTTAGGATCCACGAAATCCCATAATACCTCCACTTTATCAGTATCTGGAGACATATCAACATCATTTATCGACGAAATCAATAACCACTGATCGTACGAGATCCTCAAAGAAAAAAACGAGATCGCCCAAAATCGAAGCCAAAGTTTCCCCTTTCAGTGCTTCTTCTTTCAGTGCCTCGTAGAATCAGCTGCTAATCAGTTGCTCTAGCCTTTTTCTTTCGTTCCACTAGATCACAGAGAACTACGCCTCGGCACATCAAACTTCAATCAGGCTTCTCTTCCTTTTTCTAGCTGGGCGAACTGTCGCCCGTCGAATCCACCCTATCAATCATCGTTTCCATTCCAGCTTCGAGCTCCTCTTCTTCTCGCGCACCGAATCAAATCGATTCCGCGTGAAATTGCCACATATTCTCCCAGCCGCGAGCGCATAACTGATGAAGCAATGATGAAATTGGGAAATTTGAATTTATCATTTTGAATCACTCTCCACTACAGGAGTACCTCAGCCCTGGGAGAGGGGGGAGTTTGTTTATGATCGGTGATCGGGTTGACCAAAGTAGATAAAGACATACTCTGATCTCAATTCAGTTTGATGCTACTGGAAAGTAGGTTTTTTATTTTAAACCGTGATTTACAATTTGTTTGTTTACCGAAAAACTTAACATTGAACACAGTTGTTGATTGATCGTTAATGATAATTTTATCTTGAAATAATTCATGATATAATTTACGATTACTGATAATCATCAGGTCTTATGTGAGAATATATCACTGTAATAAATTTGAAATAAGAAAAATTTATGTTTCAAAGAGAATTTTTAAAATTGTCGTATAACCGTAGTGAAATAGAATGTGAGGTAACGTTACTAATATATTTAACATGAAAATATACGAACAGATCCAACAGCTACACATCCGTGATAATCTTGAAAATTTCGAGATGATATTAGGGTTCAAATCAGACATCAAACAGAATTCAAAATCTGAGAGATTGATTTTTTGATTAATTTTCACATTTTTTAAAAGCAGAATAGTAAAATATAATTAATTAAGCAAAATAAATATGAAGTTATACGCTAAATACATAAAAATCAAATTTGATCCTTTACTTACTTATTTTACATTTGAACTTAACACCGTTTGCACTAATATTAGTAAAACTTAATCTTTGTTCGTTGTAAGGCATTTTCTCAAGATCATATAAACTTTCCATATTGTATAAGAATCTACAAACATAAAAATTGAATCCTTCCCAAACTCCTTCATCAACCAACAAACAAAAACTCAAAAACTCCAATCGAACCTCTTCATCAAACTTTTGCTTCGGTAATCCTGGTTACAAGCTAACGCGCACGAGTCAAAGGAGGGTTTCGTTCGCGCGGCGAAAGCTCGCTTGATTTATAGGGAGGGCGACTGTGTGGCCAGGGCTATTAGCGGATTGAAATTTATTATTTGCGCTTTACTTGTACGCGAGCTGCCCCCTAATGGCTTCGCGCTCGTACATCATCGAGCAAAAGTGCGCGCGGCGTCGTTGCAACAGCGCGAGAGGTGACCCGGCCGCGGTAAAAATTTAATGAGCGATTAACGTTTCGGACGCGCAGGGGTAATGTAACACGGCGCGGTGCTGTTCGACGATGACGTATAATTCATAAAACATTTGGCTACGGTAAACCGTCGATCGGTTATTGCTAAACTAATACGTTTTCGGGGGCTGATCGAAATTAGAGCAGAGTAGTTTTTTTCGATTAGCCCGAAATTGCGAATTGTTCGTCACAGTTGGATGTCTATTTTTTACTGAACTGATAAACCATCACAGTTGAAATTTGTTGAAGAAATACATGATTTATGAACGGTTGGTTACGAATTTATTGGACAATTCTTTGGTGATTTATTATAAATTGATTTTGTCAAATTGTTTTAACTATATTTTGTAATAGTGATTTATGTATGACTTTCATTGATTGAAAAATTAATTTTTAATTTTGTTAAAATTCAATTTAACGCCCTGCGTTGAAAATTTGTTATGTATAAATAATTCATAAATATCATCTTTCGATTTTTAATATGAATTTCTAACTAATAAATTTATGATTAAATTAGTTTTTTATTTTCATAATAAAAAATATAAAAAACATATATCACAACAAGTGTTAATCTGATACAAAGTAATATATTTTACCGGATCTTTTTTATTGCGTACATAAAATGTCACCGTTCAACTGACGAAAAACAAAATTTACAGCGCCGACGACAATTTCAAGAGTTTGTCATGCTTTTCCGGTGCTCTTCACTCCTACAACGCGAATAAACAAAACGCGTGAATCTGCGAGATACATCCAATAGCAAAAAATCGTTTTTCACAAGTCAGCCGACATACACAGCACAAAAAGAAGCGCGTCATCAGACATTTTCAAGTGCGAGTCCGTACGAATGAATGACTTATTGAATATTCATCGATTTAAGTTTCAAAGCTCTCCGTTTCACAAGTATAAGTGCATACGAGCACCTCTTTACTCGACACGAAAGTTCCAACATCGCACCGTGTTCTATCTCTCCTTAGGAGAAAGTCCGTAGAGACCGACCATCTCTATTTACTCAGCCCCTTATCGCGATTTCCCTTATCTCCTTTTTATCGGGTTAAATCTTGGGATTTTATGATTCAAGAAGTAATTTGTATTGCGCTGATTCCTCCTAAAGATAAGTAAACTCTGCGGATTGCGCTTGTTAATTTTCAATATTAAACATTTTAGATTGAACTTTATGATATAATCAAAAAGATGTTTGTGAATTCGAATTTTGAGTGTGCCTGTTTAAATCGACTTAATGATACATTTAACAAAACTAATCTTTACAGTTTCCTCTTAATTAAAGTACATTTTAATTACTTTCTTGTCCACAGGATTGGTAATAGTAGCAAATTTAAATTTTAGATTAATATTCATACTTTCTTAAGTATTCTTAATTAAATTCTTAATTTTATGTTCAAAAGTTCGCAGTGGCAAAGTGTAAAAGAAGCTATTGAAGTCTTATATAACAAAAAATCTTCCAAAATAATTATATAAGTCTCTTCAAGTCACAGCAAAATCCATCCTAATTAGCATAATTTAATCTAAAAAATTTCAATTCCTATTAAAATTAGCAATGTCCCATCAATTCAATATAATTTCGAATCAACGTCAATCTGAATGTCCGAATTAAGTTTCCATTAGCAACATCTATCGTAAAAAGCGTGAAAAAAAGGAACACGCTCGCGTCTCCAGATAATGCGCGCGAGAAAGATTAACGCGCGAGCAGAAGGAAGAGGAGCGCGACCTTCCTCCGGGGATCAAAGTACCGGAGAAGAAGAAAAACACAGCGAGAGATAAAGTTGTTACGATATCTCCATGACCCTCTCTCTCTCTCTGTCTTTCTCTTTCTGTATTAAGCTGATTAAGCTGAATTACAATGGGCTGTTTTGTTTCGCGCGCTCAAGGCGCGCATTATACACCGGTCATTGCGCATTTTACTTTACGGCTACGTTAGTGCGCTTTAAGCGTACAGGATGGAGCGAGTTTGTTCGTTTGTTTAATGGAGTTTGAATGGGCTTCTTTGGTAGGCTGCGAAATTGCGTGAACGTGAACTGCTTGATCAAATTTAAATCTGATAATTTACTGATTTTATTATCTGATGAAAAGCTTTTTTGATCTGCTTTTAATATCTAATAATTTAAAAAAAAACATAATATACAAGTATGTGACATCAAATTATTATAAGAGTGCATTTACGTTTTTTGATAGTGAGTTAGATTTTGATCATGAATATCCAGTAAAAATGAATACGTTGAAAATGACACCATACAAAATAGGATCCGCATTTACTTTTTATTATTGAAAACTTTGAAATATTAAAAACAAAGTTTTTATTATTTTACTTTTTTATTTCATCTAAAAAGTTTTTTATTTTTTGGATTAATCCAAATGACAAGTTAATTTAGAACTTTTTTTATTAAATTTATTAATGGTAAGATAGAGTTAAAAAAATTCCATAAGACTGTAGGAATTCACATACATTCCAGAATTCGAGTATGGTCGGAAAAATCATTTAATTATGACAAAATAAAAATCCATTTTTCTTAGCTTGTTATATTATATTCCTTACCCATTAGTTTTTGATTTATTTTCACCGTAGAAGTGAAACTAATAAAACACAAATTCCAAATACCTTTTTAAATAATAAAAATTTGTTTAACCTAATAAACATCTATATATTCACACAAACTTTCTTATTAACTGTATCACTACAAGCTTCAGTTTGATATAATGACTTTTCTTTTCTGAAATCTCACTATCTTGTTACCAGAAGCACTTCTGGTGTATTTTTAAAACAAAGAAAAAAGCTCAGGTCAGTGCAGCAGATATAAAAAGAAGAGAACCACAAAGTCTCAGCGCAGCGAATAAAAGAGGGAAGCTGACGGTGCATGAGTAGAAAAAAAAATGGCAGGGATGCGTCCGGCGATAAAGATATATAAGTTCTGTATAATCGAAAGACATGCGTGCAAAATCCTTTCTATTATCCGATTTAACTGTAAACGAACATTAGTAAATCACTTAGCGGTATCGATGAAGCTATTATCTAGATATTGTGGAATCATGAGGTGGACTGTGATAATTATCAACTCTGGAAAATATATGCTACCGCAACTAAATTATTCTCCTAAAATTTAAAGGACCGGATAGGCTCTACCCTTTCAAATTGTCATCATTTGCATCGAAGCTAGCATGTCGGTCGTCGTCCGTCAAAATCCGACGGACCGTTTGAATTAATGGAGCATACGGTACGGTGTCGCTACCCTTAATAAACGAGCGGAATATGCAATTATGCTAATTTTGCACGAAACGCGTCGTCGACGGCATGCAAGACGCAATGAGTCTGCCGAGAAGAACTACTCCTTCTATCTTTCAGCGCAGTTACTCACTTGTTAGATATAATTATACCGTTTTTATCTCTTGATTTTTATGACAAAGTAAAAATATTCGAATTAAGGAAAATCAAATGGTTAGGTCGCTCAATCTTTTTATTTTAATTTTAATTTAATTTTAAGTTAAAACTGAAAAAGTCTCACATATCTTTGAAAATTGTTTTTTATCATTATTGAACTTCCGTTTAAATATTTTAAAAGTATATTTTTAGAATTATTTAATTACTTTAAAATTATCATTTCACCACTTTATATCTTTCTTTACGATCTTAATCCTGCGAACTCCTGTACGGGATCTCGGCCGATTCTTTCGATGTTTCTATCTAAATACTACGTCTGTCTCCCTTAATCGGATGAAAAGAGAAAGGCAGTTATCTTAAACGTTGCGACCTCAGCAACCAGACGTAGCTATTTCCATATGGAAATAGAGTGCTGAGCTTACCAATGAATAAGTCCGCAACAGTAGAGAGCATGAGATTGTAGCGTTTCAGCTAGTTAAATATTCTAATCGCTGAATTTTAAAATTTTTATATGACATAACAAAATTGCAATAAAAAGTAATTCTTCAAATCAAATCGAAAAACGAATGCGAACATTTTTATAAACAAACTCTTTAAAAATTTCAAGAATAGATTTCATATATGATGCATTAACATCTAAAATAACTATCTAATTAAAAAATTGACCTCGACCGCCTATAAAATGCACTTTCTGTCTATTAACTTGCTTCTACCAATGTAGTCCACTTTTCACATCTGGATATGACAATACTTCCTTGGCACCCTTGTATTACATTCGTCCTGACTCATCTCAGGCTCTCACCTTATATGCCATTGAATTTCAGCCTTCGAGGAAGTTAATCATCGCGAGAGCTCGTGAGGCCAATTATAACACGTGGTGTGTGCTTTTGACTATAGAAGAGCTACTAGAGAATTTTATGGTAATTGTGTATGTGTATATGTGCTTTCACAGTGACTCGCTGGCTATTAGGTGAGCCGCTACGAAGTCAATTTCGGGAATTCATTTAATGGCCCGAGGCTTGGCATTGTTTTGCATGAATATGCTGGCTCAGTCTGGAATTCAAGCTATGTTATATAAGTGTTTTTAAAATAGCTGAAGGGATTTTTATTTTATTCTCATGCGTTTTCTTGGTGTTTTTATAGAATTGAAACGTTTTGTACTAATTGCTGAGATTCTCTATTCATAATTTTATTATTAAGAACAGTACAAAGTTTATAATTTTGTATTTTCAACCAAAATTTATAAATTATTAAATTTTTTTAAAATACGAAATTAAAATATTGATTTACAATTTTATTTACGACTTCAATTGAAACTTCATGCTGGAAATATTTCTTTTTTATCGATGACACGGTCAATCACAATTTCCTCAAACGTAAATTTTAAAAGGTATATTTAATTGAAAAATCTAAGGTACATGTTCCTATAATGAATTGACTATATTTGTATTCATAGATCTCTCTTACCTATCTCCGGTACCGGTCGGTAACTTAAAACTTTCCGTGTCACACAAACAATTTTACTTCATGCTAAAATTTCTAATGTATATTATGATCAGTTTTTGTTTTTCATTCATTTATTTGATTTTTTTGTCAACAATCTTTTTCGAGCATTATTTCAACTCGCTTTTATTTCCCTCTCGATTTCCCATTTACTTCACTAATTAACTCCCCTCTTTCCAAGAACAAAGCTAACCGCGTTAAAAAGAGCAGAACATAAGGAGTGGAACAAGTCTGCCCTGTTTCTCCTTTCTTCTGCAACGCGCTTATTGAAAATTGGAATGACCGTTTTACTAG
This sequence comes from Eupelmus azureus, assembly GCA_030522685.1. Classification (NCBI taxonomy): domain Eukaryota; kingdom Metazoa; phylum Arthropoda; class Insecta; order Hymenoptera; family Eupelmidae; genus Eupelmus; species Eupelmus azureus. The sequence continues at coordinate 49,302 of JAPYZA010000518.1, read as the reverse complement.
ATTATATTGGGTCAACGTGTACATTGGCAAAGTGTCTAGATCTGAAGCTTAAGGGATTCGGTGGAATCACTGAATGAATGAATTTAGGACGAAGAACTTATATGGTAAACTTTCATATAGACATATTTTTGTTTTGAAAATAACATTCTCCTAAAAGTTTAGCATTAAGAATTTATATTTTAGTATTTAATTTTATATTTTTATATTATTTTTGATACAGCTGTGAGGAAGTAATTTCAATTTCTTGAACATTTGCGTCCGAGCGAAGCAAGATATAGTGCGAGAGAGAGTTTTCATTATTAAAAAAATTGATAATCAATAATTAAATAAAATGCTAAATACAAGTTTTTTAAAAGCTTTTTATCAAAGTGTTCACAAAATAATTCATGTATTCTCACTGTTAAATTATTAACACAAAAAATGTAAATTTGATTTAATCTAATTTTTATTCTCACAAATCTTGATCTTCAAAATTTATCTTTCGAACTTTTTTATCTATGCCACTATTCAATTTTGAATAGTACAGAGAAAAGAGGAAATAAGTTTGTAATATTATATTTTCAAAAATATCGACTCTTTTTTATTGAAAAAAACTTTCAAACCGGACTTTATCGGAATGAGATAATTTACTTGATCTTAGTACAACTGCTAGCAATATTATGCCTTCGAGTTATCTTGTATGAATATCGTGATTTAATATGTCCACTTATACTAACTACAAACCAAATTTGTGCTTGAGCAATAACCGAGATATGAGGATACAATCAATAATGTCTGTGGAAGCGATACATTGCTTTTCCTTTGACAGTCCAGAATAGCAAAACAATTTTACTGTAATGATAATTTTTGGTTCTGCGCAAAAGAATCTATACTAAAATTGTGAGCGGTTGTATTCAGTGATATCTTTAATTGAACATAAAGCTAACCGACTTAATTCAAGACGATTCATAAATTCGCAGAGCTTATCCATATCAGATTTACATGAGCTTGGGAATTTAGTAGTAGGAAGTTGAAGTGGGTTATTCCATTGGAAATTCCAATAGAAGAGATGAAGTTTTAGCACATTTCTTATTAGAAATACAGGATTTTCCCAGCGACTTTGTCATAAAGTGTCCTTTGTTATTGAAGGTAGAATATTCTGTTAAATTATGAAGAAAAACTAAAGGATATAACCATAGGAACTTCTCTAGAACCCTTTGTAATTTCATTTGGGAAAACCAACAGAATTTGCGTTGCTGCTAAATTGTGGTTTCTTTGTGCAATAATTTGAACCACTAGTGAGGTGTTGGTTTGTAATTCATTATATACAAAGAATTAATAAAAATGATTGAAATTTATTTATAAATTATGTTAATTACATATTAAAATAATAACAAAAATTCTTGTAGAATTCTAGATTTTTTATCTTTAGGAACTTCTTTTTTAAAACTTCGTAAATATAGATAAAATATTAAACGAATTATAATTAAAATTTGAAAAAAAATATCGAATAAAAAATATACTATTTAATAATTGTACTTAAGAAACTCAATAGTAGAAGATTAAAAAGTTTGTTATTGAACCTGAGTATTGCACACCTTCCAACTTTAGTTTACTTCAAAACTGTCAAGTAAAAAAACTCTTAAAGTCCCTTATTGAAAATGATAAAAATCAATAATCTTGTAATGGGAAAATTCTGTAACATTTTCGCTCTTTTTTACTAAACTTAATTGAAATATATTTCTGAAATATTTTTATAAACTTCAAAATAAATCTATAAATCTATAAATTCAAAATATGTACCTAAAATGTGTCAATAGTCAATAAATAAAATTTAAATAAATAATATTCACCAAACTCTAATTAGATCAAACCCGTCGTAGCATGCTTAACAAAATAGCTTTTAATTTATTTTGCTAAACCGTTCAAATCGCCTCAAGTCTAAGTGACTGTACAGTTTGATTTAGTTCTATGCACTTAATCTATACTCTGTTCTGTCTCTTGAAAGCAAACATCCTATATAAAATCAACCGAATAGAAACTGTAGTCTGCTATTCATTTTTAGAAAAACGATCAGAATCAATTAATCATAGTTTCGTGAGCACTATTATCAAAAATATACTCCAGTTTAGTGAGATTCTGCATCTTCTCCAAATTTATGATTTATGACCAGTTTCATTTCCTCTCCAAGTAGAATTATGCACACGATGCTCCTCACACGTTCGACGAAACGTGAATGCCTATTAACTTTATACATCCACGACCATAAATATTCTAAATAATATCGAATGTATGTGCGCTTTCGGTTTATTTCTTCCATCGATATCGAGCAGCTCGTTCAGCTCGTAAAAATAATAAAAGCGAACACGCGCTCTGCATATGCATGTGTAATACCGTAAAGCAAAAATAAGCGCCACTTGCGAATAAATTGTTATATTAATTGCTGTTATGCAAAATATCAGAGTGTATAGGAATGTGTGGTTGTGCGCATGTAGTGTGTGTGTGTGTGTGTGTGTGTGTGTGTGTGTGTGAATGTATGTATGTCTGAATGCATGTGTGTGTGAGGGTATATACGTATTCGTAAGTCCTGGAAGTATGCATCGTATTTTTTTAATAAAGGCTTTTTCACGATACTATACAGATTCCAGATTTCCAATAAAACATAAAAAATATATAAACTGGAATGTTAAAAAACTCTATCTTTTGTGAATTATAAAGCCGTAAATAATTTGAGCTGAAATATTATTATAATTTGTATTACTATGTACAGTTTGATTAATAAATAAATTTTTTATATTCTTCGTGAAAGTTTAAGATAATAAGTGAAAAAATTAAATATTTATTACATTAAATTTTCAGATTTAATAAAATTTTAATGAATAATGATTTAAAATTTTTATTGAAATTAATAGAGTATATTTTTCAACATTTTCAAGTTCTTTTATGGATTGTTAGAATAACAATGAAATCAGAAATTTTTACGCTTTGTGCTGCGTGTATTTTATGCATTGCTTGACCTCTGTGTACACGAAATTTTTCTAAAATACGTAAATTATATTATCAAACCCTCAACATTTTTGTTATCTATTCCACTTTAAACTCATCTGGCAGCCCTAACTTATCTCTCTTCCCCTCCCAGCCACGAATACAATTTCCTCGATAATATGCATCGACGGTACGAGCACTACCACGATTTACCGCCTTCACCGAGTACATGCACCGAATATAACGTATATGCGTGCGCATACATGTACGCTCATGAAATCCATAAAGTTCGTGCACCACTTCGTTTGTTGGGAGTTTGGTGGATGTGCTCAGAGATGGGAAAATGAGTGAGAGGAGGAGAAAGAGAGAATGAGAGAGACAGCGCAACAAATATATATAGAGTGTTAGAGAGAAAGAGAGAAAGAGAGAGAGAGAGAGAGAGCTTCACAAAATTTTGGATGAAGCCGCGTAGCGGCCGTATGATCTAGTTATATAATAAGAAATTTGTTAACATATGTTGCTCTTTATTTGGTTGATTTTTTTATTAATTCAGTTTCTAAAAATATGATTTGGAAAGAGCATCAGATGATTGAAGTGATTTTAAATACGTTAATAACACGACCTCGTAAGTATTTTATAAATACTTTAGAAAAAATTAGTTTAATTAGTGAGGTTGAACCATTTAAGGTAATTGGAGCCTTTATGACATTTATATTAAGACTTACTATTATAAGAGTGACTTTAATAATAATTAGGGAATCGATCGGGTTAGATATAATTAGAGATTATTTACTTTTCTTCACCGGTAAGAAGTGAGACATTTATTTATGCATAATGTAAGTTAATCGAATAGTTTAGAATATAATTTTAAAAATCACGTTTCTGATTTAGAATTGTTAATAATATTTATTACACATTTTTTCTACAAAAACTGAAATATAGATTCTAGAAAACAATCAAATAAAGAAAATAAGTCGCGGTTTGAGAAAGGAAAGAAAAAAAGAGTAGTAAAAGTATTATCAAACAGGTGCAGAAGACGATGTATTAGTAATAGTGAAATGGTCGTCATAAAGAATCGACCATCAGTTTATCCTGTCGAAAGCCTCCAGACTGCGCCTCTCATTTTCTCTCCTTATGGAAAATCCAACGTACCGCCTCTTGAGTGCTCTTCCTCCATATATAGAAAGTAACGAAAGCAGGAAGAAAGAAGCGGGAAGGTCGAAGCGAAAGAAAGTGAATTTCGCCAGCTATCCCCGTGAGAAGTGTCGTAAATCAGAACATCTACATGGAAATTGCTTGAGAGTTCAAAGTTTGGATTAGAACAAATCTGATATTTCAGTATGAACTTTCGGATTTTCTATAATTTAGGAATTTATTGACAACAACTCACTTTTTTATGGGAAAAAATTCATTTATGGAATTCAGCTTTTTAACTAATTTTAATAATGAATAAATATAGTAATCAATAAATAGTCCGGTTAATTAATAAATATTTTGATAGTTATAAAATAACTGATACTATTTCATAGTGCGTAATTTATTGATAGTATAAAAAAATGCTTAAATTGTGGTTTGTCAATGTTCTTTCTCATCATCCTTTCATCGAATAACAAATTTTGCAATCATACTTTAAAGATTTTCAACCCAATGACCTATTGACTATGACTATTCAAGAATGTTTCGTTCACTACTTCAAAAAATCCCCGAAATTCGCAATCTTTTCGCTCCACCAAAATACTCGTAGAATCGCTGCCATGCCGGAGAGCAACAGAGTGCTCCCGAAGGCGCGCGCGTCTATATCGATTTCAGCGCTGAGGGAGGCCTTCGTCCCTCCCGCCCGCGCGTGGTTTCACGCTCTTCCCGGGCAGAAGAGAGGGAGTAGCGACCACAGATAAAACATTGCTTGACTGAAATTGAATTCATACGGGAATCGAGGTGTAGAGGCGTTGTATACGTGTGCTTACAACGTTTATAATGGCGATTCAGTTGGTAAGATGCTTCAGTTAAGCTTTGATGGATGTAATTATCGAATTTATTTTGGATTCAGACTATTTGAAATTGAGTAGTATTTATTAGATTACGATTTATGTAGATGTAAATCATTACTGATTGTTAAGTTAATCATTTTAAATGGATGTTAGAATCTAAGTAGCATATCATTCACTTTTAAAAACATTAACATTAAAATTTTGCACATAAGTGCATTAATACATAATTATTTATTAAGTTTCTTTTCGAAAAAATAATTTACACATTCTATAGTGCTTCTCTAAAGAACTATTTAAGCCCAACCTTGTATAAATTGGTGAACTGATTGACTAAAAATCCCGCGGTAAGAGTATGCAAACTTCGAGATATATTTTGAGATGGGGAAAAATATAAATTTAAATTTATATTCCACTAATATCAATATATTGTGTGTTATTAAAAAAATTAAATGTTAAATGATCAAAAGAAAAATAAACAAAACGAATAAAGTACCTATGGAAAATACACTTCAGATAAAATAATTCTACGAGTTCACTTTATCGCTTCAACAGATACCAATTCATTTGAAATCAATTGCCGACAGCAAAGGCTTAATAGAGCTGTTGTGAAATGTATTAAAGTTATAAAAAATAGTTGATATACTGATATAAAAAAGTTCAATGTATCTATATTAAACTCCAATTGCTGAACATTTTTCTAAATAATAAATGATTAAATGTATTAAATTTATATAAAATGTCTTTAAAAAATAAAACTTCAAGTTACGTATATTATTGATTATGCACGTTGCTCTTAAAAGACGTAATTCGATTAAAGGTCTTTTTATAACTAATATTTTCTCTCTCTCTCTCTCTCTCTCTCTCTCTCTCTCTCTCTCTCTCTCTCTCTCTCCTCACACACTTTGAAGCCGATCTTTTTGGTTATCGATTTGTATTATCCAATACAGTAGCCACGGCTCAAATTAGGCGAAACTATTTCTTGTTACTGCAAAAGCATACAATTTTGTGTATTAATTAGTTTTCCTAACCTTGCATTTTACCAGACATGTGCTACATGGTTTTCCAAAAATATTGGATCCTGTTTTTCGATAAAGTACATTTTCGTGAAAGATAACTAAGGCAAAATTTTCATAGTTTCGATTACAGATTTTGACCTTGACTTTGACCTCTGACCTTCAAGGTCAATTAAAGGTCATCTTTGAAATTTTAAACGGAATCCCTATTTTAGACTCCAGAATCAGAAAAAGTATAAAATTCTACGTTCAAACATGTATTTATTCGGTAGCTCAAGATGATCTGTAAAGGTCAAATAGCGGTCAAATGTGAATGGGAGCTGGATGGAACATATGGCAGTTTGAATTGGGGCAACAAAATTACATAGTTTAATATTGTAATTATAAGCAGGTAAAAATTTGGATGATATTTCCTTGCTGTGATACAACCTGCTATAACCGTGGACCAAATTACTATTTTTAGATAAAACTCTTCTAATCCTTCGAAAAAAGGAAATAAATAAATATAAAAAATATGGAAAACCATTGCAGGTCTCATTGACTGAGTTCAATGAGACCTTTCAATGTTTTCCTCTCAATGAAATTAATGATTTCATCAGAAATAATATCACTGAAATATTAGAATGATCTAATGATTTCTCTAAAATATATAAGGTCAGAAAAAGCTTTATTGAGTACAAACATTCACCTAAATTCAATCCTATCGAACTTGCACGCCAAAAGAGTCGAGACGTGCACATACGTACATATACAGCGAGGTACATTCGCATCAGAAACAAACATACAAGACAGGCGGGTGTATATAGTATATTTGCAGCCCGTAGCGGGACGCACAAACTGGAAGGCTCAACGTAACTGTGCACGAAATGGGAGAGAGAGAGGAAGAGGGAGAGAGAGAGAGAGATGAATCTACCAAGTGGTGGGAGGGAATGCCAAACGCTATCGAGCGAATCGATGCCCTTCGCCCTACATTATTCAGTTCAATCAAATAGCGCTCCGGGCATTCGGGGTCACTATACTCGACGCCTGATCGTTCTCTTTCTCTCTCTCTCTCTCTCTCTCTCTCTCTCTCTCTCTCTCCCTCTCCCGCTCTCTTTCTCTCCTCTTCTTTTTCTCTATCTCTCTTGCTCTTTCTCTTCCTCTCTTTCTGCCTTTCTCTCTCTATTTCTCTGTCTCTATTTTTCTCTCACTTTCTCACTCATTTTCTTCCTGGCACCCTAAAAGTTATGTGAAATCGCGATCGAAATACGATATATTCTTAAAATTCGCGATGCATATGCTCTGCTGAGAAAATTAGAGGTTTTGGCTGAACTTTCAAATTGAAAACGAATAAGAATATTTGTTATATCGTAATGCGTTGATAGAACTTTTCTTTAAAGGTAAAGTACCCAGAAATTGGACAAGTAAAAAAATTGAATCAGTAGATGAAAAATGGAAAAAGAATCATAGTTAGAATCAGAAAATATTAACAATTTCTTTTTTCTTATGTTGGTTAAGGTATAAATTTTATGATTAAGCTAATTTAAAAATTGGTTTACAAATAATTAAAAAATTAAGTTTGACATTCTGGTAAAAAGTGATGATGCTATTCAACTATATATTCTCTTAAATTCAACTACATATTCTCTAAAAAAAACTATATATTCTTCTATCTGACTTCAATAAGTTCAATAGAATATTTAAAAGTTAAATAAATTCGCTGCCCAACTATTATATGAATCTAAATAAAATTGCCTGTCCAATTACTCTTTTTGTGAATAATTAAAACAAAGAATTTCTCATGAATATGAATCAAAATTTTTATCTAATTAAATAATTTTCAGAGAAAAAAGCATCACTGAAAATTTTGTACAGTTAAAATGTCCAACTACTGAATCTTTTATTTTACTTGTTGTAGGTGCACTCTTTTTGTTGAGCAATGTGATAAATGTAATTGTGACTTTGAAATAAAGAGAATTTAATACAGAATTTTTCCATTGAGTTTCATAAATATTTTTATTTTAATTTATTTTGATTTATTTTCAGTGAAGAGCTTATATTTAAAATGAATATTCACTGACTTTCAAAATTGACTTACTTATCAATTAAAGCCAATAAGAGTCGATTTATGTTTTAAAATTTAACGAATGACGGCACTGTTTCATTATTATTTTATCGATCTTTTACAACTCGGTTATTAACTGCTTGATAACAGCTTGACTCACGGTGCTCTTAAACGAAAAATCAGTAAAACGTATCAACCTCTTAACGCAGAAAAAAAGTATTTTCATCTAAAATAACGTCTGCCTGAACAACTGTCGTCCTGAAATATTAACCTAGATTAGCGCGCAAAAAACAGTGTGCAGAAGATCGAACCAATCCTCACCTTTTCGAAAAAGAGAAACAAGCGCATTACACACGCTAAGTCGCGTCCCAATTTCGCACATTTTTTTGCTCCGATCCTACCACCGATCGAGTCTCTCTTTCTCTTTCACTCTCGTCAAATCCAGCTTAGTAAGTCTGGTGGCGTAGTTTTTCTCCTCGGTTCTTGGCGCGTTCCGACTCGGGATTATCGAGCATGTTTTTTACGAGTACGCTAATGACGCGCAATCGCGATTATCCCGACAGACGGAGACGACGATGCTGTTCTTGAAAAGTTTAAAGAGAACTTCGACGTCGCGCGGATTAGGGAGAAATGGATCCATACCTACATATACTCTTTTTGGAGATTTTCTTTCTGATTCGAGAATTATAAATTGGAATGACGCCGAAAATAATTTGTCTCTAGATTTGAAATATTAATATATTAAAATCAATGCTTTTGAAACAAACAATGTTTTTTAGGTATAATTATATTTCACAACCAATTGAAATATATTCAACCTTAAAAATATTTAAAATTACCACTAAATCAATATAGTCATCTTGAGGTTCCAACTGTTAAATCTAAAACTCAAAAATATTTTATATTTTCTATACAATAACTTCTCACTCTCCGTTAGTTTGAGAAGGTGCGGTATTTGCCACAAAAAAATACCTGTCTGAGAACTATCTCCGGTACAAGTGCGCGATTAGACGTGTCCGTTAGAGGTGACATCGCTTTCGTAAGCCTTTAAACATCCGAATTTAATGGTAAGTGTACATACACTGCATTCACACACGAATACAGACGCATACGCATACACATTGCAAAACGGCAGAGGGGAGAGGAGCTATTGATACATATTTGCGGCATATCCACGTAGAGCCGCATAATTGATCGATCCCCTCATAGCTGAACGAGCAAGAACGCGGACGCGCAGGTGGAGACGGAATGCGGATTATATGCGGAATTGCGTACTTACAGCTGCATATGTAACAGTCTCAGCTATTTCCTCCAAGAATGTGCTTTTTTCAACGTCTGTTGATGAGCTTTGTTTGAAGATGTCTTGAAGTGTATAGAATTGCCATTGATAAACTCTTTGATTTGCATTATAAGATAAAGAGTTTTATTCATTAGAACGAAAATTTGACTCGGCAGAAGAGTACGGATAATCTTGTATAATTTTACGCGCATAAATAACAAAATATTTGGTAAATGAATGGCTACGATTCGTGTGATGTTTATTTTCAAAACAAGAATGTAGCGACTGTATGCGATTTCAAATACAGGAGTGCACAACTTTTAATGGGGATTTACGCTTGAACGTACACAAATTGTGGACGAAAATTAAATTCTGTTAAATTTTAATATGTAAATTTTAAACAAAGTAAATGACTTCACTGCCTTTCAAAATTTCGTTAATTATTCAAATTTTAACCCAAAAGGCATGCAGATCACGTGTATACTGAAATATATTCTCTTCTAGAGGTACCATAAAAATAACAATCCATTGCAACGGGTGTCAAGAGAAATTAATCGAAATTGTGGATCAAGAGGTATGTGGAAGTTTATTGCACTTTCATAAAAACTTTTCTTTTATGACGTTCTCGTATTAATTATCCGTAGTTTATTAACGTTTTATTTGATTATTCCGAAACGTAAATACTTCTTTAGTTGTTTATCGACTAAAATTAAGGTTTCGTAATTGGTTCATTAAATTTTAGCTAATAGCCATTCTTGTGACAAGTCTTCTTCGAATGTGTTTAATTAATAGCTCGTGAACGGTTTTTCCTTCAATTAATATCGACAGTAATAAATCTTTCAATCGCATTCTCTATTACGCCGTTCGTTTAATTTAAACTTGCCATCGAGTAATTTCATGTTCCTTTAAAATACTTAATTAACTTGGCTGATAAATAACTTCACAAAAATGCTCCTTTTGTCAAGGCTAATTATGTTAAGGATTTCCGATTTTTAAAAAATTGTTCACGAGAATAACTTTCGAATTTTATATCTCATAAGAATTCGCTGTTGAGTTTCTAGTATCAATAAATTTTTGTCAGAATATTCTACTATAAAACATTCACCGAAGCATCATTTTTCCCTTAAAATAAACATTCCTTATTCCAATAAAAAAAGAAAGCATACATCTTCCAGCAAACCTCGCACATCATTGCAACAATTCACAAAAGCACAGAGTAGTACTCAACCTGATATCACGAAAACGAGCTCACCAAGCACCGCGTCTGTCGATATCGCGCTCGTTACCGACTGATAAAAGAGTATCACGCGTATTTAAGCCATCTTTGCACAGGAATCATTGCCTCGCATTAGCTATCCTTCTCTCTCCGCTAGGCTAGGACGGTAACGAGCGGCTCATCTGCAGGCGCGCGCTGTCGCGCGAATACGAAGATTGATGGGAGATTCTAGTCGGAGGAGGCTCGAAGAGTCAGCGCTTCCGCGAAAAGCGAGCTTTCGGATAGGGGCTCAGCTGATTCTTTTGTGTTCTTTTGCCGCGCTTTTTAACGGGCTAATTAACGGCGCTGGTGTTTCAGGAATGCATGGTTAAGTAGCGAGTTCCAAGTTATTGTGAGGAGAGTTATTAAATCACTTTGTGTGTACTTTTCTGCACCCTTCTTCCTGATAAACCGCTAATTAATTTAACTTAATTTTAATCAATTTTATCATGTCCAGTAAGTTCAATTGTTATAGTGATTGCAACTAGTATAGTTATTCAAAACCAAATATCAGAAATATCATTATTCTGTACGAATAACATTCGGGATGACATCTCCGTAGTCCTCCTTACTCACTCTACCTCTCTTGCTTGATAAACAGCATCACAAATAGCTTCTCCAGAAAAAAAAACAGGAGAATTGGAAAGAGAAGAGTAGAGACTTTTCCTCGAGGCGTCACATGCATTCGGCAGCACAGCCGCTGCATCAGAAATATACATTGAAAGAGAAAGAGAAAAAGAGAGACGACAACGATCACCCCTTATCTCATCTGTCTCGCACACGTGAATACGAAAGTTGAGAGTAAGATACGGCAGTGGGGAGATTTTCAGGAAGTGTACATTGGATGCACAAGCGAGAGAATTGACTCAGAAGTTTCTCTTTTTTTCTTGACGAAAAGTGCTTGTTAACAAAAAACTTAATTGAGATAAATGAAAAAATTTTTAAAATATAAATACATAATAAAAATCATCTGTGTCTAAACTATCATTGTGATTTCAATAGTTACAAAATTCCAATAATAATTCTATTTATTGTCAATAATTGCCCTTTGAACCGTGCTCTAACTATACAATATCAAAACTCGTTACATTTATAGAACTATCAATTGTCCTACGATACAGCAGTCACCTCAAAAGTAATCACGGCTTTCTCTCGATCTCGAGTACACCGAAAACTCATCCATAACCATTTGATTGAGAAAGCCATGCATACCGTGTACCAATTAAAGTCAATCACTCGGCCAAGTTAACCGTCTCTCAGTCTTGAACCGGCGCGCCCCTCCACAGCGTCACGAGCAATTTTCGAACCCACCGCAAAGTCAGCACCGACCCCTATAAACGTATAAATAGTGACAAGTCCAAGCCGCGGAGCTTGACCTTCGCTGTTTGACTTGGCCTACCGCCGCGTTCTATGTTTCAAAGGCGAAGCGGTTATACGAGATTTCTCGTGTAAGAGAGAGAGCGAGAGAGAGAGATAGACAGAAAAGAGGAAGGAGAGAGAGAGAGAGAGAGAATCAAACGAGGCCCACTGTGAGCATTACACCTTTGTGCGCACCTTGGATGAATGGACGTAACGGCCAAATAGCACTGAGCGCGTAGCTTTGTCGTTTTCGCGGAACCCCCAAGAGCAGCTTACTTTGGCCGAACGCCGAATTGGGTTTGAGCGTTAACGTCTGTGTGTGCACGCGCCCATGCGCACTGTACAATTGAATTTGAGAATTTTGAAGGTTTGCGCTTCGGTCGGACTTCGCACGCTCAAGCTGTTTGCAGATCTCGTTTGGAATGCGTTAGGGTTTTTTCATAAAATTGTTTTTTTGTTTGAAAATGTTAGAAGTTTAATTTAATTTTTAACAATATCTAGAATTGTTTATAATATAACTATTTATAATTTTAATTCAAAATATTCTCTTTTTTTTAAGGTGCCGTTTCATCTACATTTATGTATAAATATTACAGAATAAATTTGACATACGATAAAACATTTTTGTCCATGTTTTTTTATACTGTCATATATTTTACTTTTCTTGTGCATAAATGATTTATTGAAATGATTTTAATCAATTAAGACATTTAAAATTAATTATACAATCCCGACCAAAATTATTCACAATTACTAATTTATCTATGACATTACTAACCATCATATTCTTCTTATTCTTACCATATCAAATCAGAATAACTTGGACCTCAAAATCTACGTAAACCACTAAAATTTTCTCTCGAATTCCTAGAATTACTCCGCTCGGTAGACCCAGAACATTGGGAGAGATCATTCGGCATTCTCTTACCCGACCCATTCAAGAACCCAATTAGCTTCGAAATCATTAGCTGAACCCCAGCGGACCGACAATTGACGGGGCGCGGCTCTGGCCCACTTGGATTTGACTTTCTTCCTTCGAAGCTCGCTTTCAATTCGCACCCTACAAAGGCTAACAAAACGTCTTTGTGCTCTCTGAAATTCGAAAATTCGCTTTGAGAATAACACACGTATGATTACAACTAGGTATTATAGTTACAAAGCTGTATTTGAGACCAAAGATTTTAACAAAATGTCAGATTACTGATTTTATCAGTGTTGAGGCAGGAACTATAAATCTATATTTTCTTTACTATCTGACTAAAAATAAGTTAATATTTGTATATCATCCCATAAATCTGTCTATGCAAAAAAATATATGTCGATAGATTTCAATTTCCAATTTCTAGTTTTATGAAATATAGTATATGAATCTAATCTATAAAGTAATAAAAATATTTTAAATTTAAGTACCGTAAAACATTTGAATTTATGAATGTGTATCTATTGTATCTTGCATAGATACGTGCGCATGTTCACAATGTTCACGTGTTGGTATTTGTCTGTATATTGTTGCGTGCCGAAATGTTCGCATGACTTATATACTCAACTGTACCGCATCGATGGAAAAGCGATTTGAGCTGCGTCGGCCTCCGCGATTTGACATTCGACTGACAAGTCCATAAAGGTCAATTTTTTCTTTCTCTTGAAAGAGAGAGAGAGAGGTTTTCTCTACCCCCCCCCCCCTCTCTCTCTCTCTCTCTCTGTCTCTCTCTCTCTTTATCTCTCTCGCTCTTTCTCTCTATCTCTATTTCTCTTCATTTTTTTAGACATTTGATGGACGCTGTTGTACTGGAAATTCTATACAAGTGAACGGATGTGGTTTAATTTTTTTTTCTAGCATTTTCTATATGCATCATGCCATAAGACCATTGTTTTATTTTTTTTTCTGAAGAGTTACAGGTCTTTTTTGTTTCATTTTTTTTTTAGTATTTTTTAAGCTTGAATGGTATGTGCGTAAGCAACAATATTTTTCTTTTATATGATAAAATCACTACTAATAATTCGCACAAGACAAAGTATTTATTAATTTTTTATTAGTAATTTATTTTTACTTCATTTTAATAGATTTTTGTTGAAATAGGCTATACTTACAACGTCAAAATGCGCAAGGCTAAAATGTTTGAATGTTCAACAGTGGCTTACCTGAAACATAAATAAAATTATACGATAAAAAAAAAACACAAATTTTACGAACAATTAAAAACTATAAATGAAATTTCAATTCTAACTAAAACAGTGTTTTCCGAACGCACTCTATTGAATGCCTTTTAATTGATAGAGCCAAGCGAGAAAACTAGAATCCGTTGATAACCCTATCTAAAGTTTACCGCAAGCAAAAAAAAAAAATAAATCCTCCAAACTCGAACGGTAAAATTAAAACTCGCCGTCGCCGCGCTTGTAAAGCCGCTTCTCGCTTCGAAGCACGAATCAACGCTCACACACGCGAACGCCGAGGCGGAAAAAGGCAATTAAAGTAATTGAATGAAACTGCGAAGCGAGACTCGCTCTCCCTTAGTTTTTTTTCCGATGCTTGAAAAAGTTGCCGGCGACGGCAATCGAAAGCCAAAAGTTTTTTCATTCCTTATATAAGGCGTAGCGCCGAAAGTACAAGACCAGTGTATCAAACTCTTTCTCGATTTCGTTCCTTTTGTTCGGGATAATCCGGAAAAAGTAAAACGCGTATATAGTCAAACGGAGAGGGAGGAAGAGGGAAAGAAAGGCGAGGAAAGGGATCACTGACTCAGCATCGGGCAAAGCGACAATGATCCTTTCTCAAAGGTTCGAGGAAAGCAAGCAAATCGAGTCGGCGTAGTAAGCATAAAAGTAAATACTGTGAATGCGGGACCGCGTGAGATTACATAAACTTGAAAAAGAAGTATTGATTTTGTTCGTTTCTGAAAGATTAATTAATATTATTTTGATCTGTAACTTTTTAATAACTTTATAATTTTAACATCTGATCAACATCTTTTTAAATGGATGTATTTTTTTTTTTTTTATTACAATATATTTAAATGTATGCGACGTGCGGTGAATTTTACAGAAACTTCGCAGGATCTTCAAAGAATACACTGTTTCTTATTAGATTCGTGTAGATATGCTATCATTAATAAATACAAACTTTTACCATATTTGAGTCAAAGTTTCCAAGCTTGGAGTTCAGATAAAATTTTCCAAAATTTCGAGTAATAGTCAAAAATTCATCAAAGTTTAGTTGAGTTGTATACCAATAGAAATACTGAAAAAAGTTTATCGTAAGAATCAAGTATTACTTTTATATTACTATTCCTTTTCATATGCCGGGTTTAGGTGAAGTTTTGTCGCATGTGAACATTAATTAAATACTAACCAAAGATATTTTTTATGCGTATAGCTTGAACATGCGCTTTAAAGTTTTTTATTGGTTAATGTTAGTGTCAAATAGAATTAATAATACATTACTAATAACATAATTAAATTTAAATTCGACAAATTTCAGAAATAAAACATTATTCTATAAAACTCTCCCGTAAATTTAACATTTATTGTTCTGACAAGTGTAATTCATTTATGAAGTCAAATTGAATTTAAGTTAAAAATTTATTTAACTCGAAAGGCCAACGAAAATTTTCCCGTAACTCGCGCACAAGTACAACTTTCTCGGATCTTGAGAGCGCGAGCAGCGCAAAAAGGGGGCAGCTAACAGAGACACTGATGGATTCGTTGGCCGAGCGAATCGACACGTGAAAGAGCGAAGGAACGCTGGAAAATCGCTAACCCTTTCAGACTCGCGCATTTTTCTCGTTCCGCGCAGTGCGTCGAAAAATGTTTCAGCCCGCTGATTACAGCATCCGGGGTAAAAATAAATGTCCAGAGCTCGATTCTGGTAGTTTTATTGAAAGGAAAATAGCGAGTTTTTCAACGAAATGGCCACGACTTTAAACGATAGTTCGGTGGAATATCCGGCTGCGCCTTCTGCAACAAAATAAAGTGAGAATAGAATAAAGCCGATATGAGTTGTCTATAAATGAGATGCAATACTTTTACAGTCTCGCGTCGTAGTTTCAACTAAATATGGCTACATATCGAGCCTTTGTCTTTGAAGCACGCGCTGAATTTCGGAAATGTCGATACATCGAGGTCGAGCTCGATAAAACGGATTCCCAAGCGCTATATAACTTGATGGCCGGATAATATAAAGGGCGAGGAGGGCGGGAGGGAGAGATCCGCGAAATTGGCTCCCTTTGAAGGGGAGTAGCATCACATCGGCCGTAATTACCGGCCTGTCATTGTTCGCTTGTCCTCGGCAGGAGAGTCAATTAAATTGTCGTCGTCCGCGACCCAAAAATGCCAGGTGCGCCCAAGACGTCCCGTGAAAAAAAAAAGCGGATCACCGGGGGTACACACTGAAAGTCGTTTATTCGGGGGTTGGGCTCTTTGTAATGGAGGGAAAGGAACGACGATTTTCAGCCTTGAAAAATTGAATTGAAGTGAGACTAATGAATTTTGTTAGAAAAATGTAATCTTGGGAGCGCGTTTGAAGAATATTGTCAGAAATATTATTCATTCGGTTTTAAAAAGTTTTTCGATAATCTTTGAAAAGGATTGACGACTATTTGCTAAAGAGAAATAAAAGTTTTTGAAAGTGATGTTTAAGTTTTTATTTTAACCTTTCATGCCATAAGTTTTTATTTTGAACGATAATAAAAAGCACAAATAATGCAGTTAGCACTTAGCATGCGATTTCAAATACTCAATTATTCAATCTAACTACGTCATTTAAATTAAATAATAACAATAGTTCATGAAACATGAATAGTCTTTATTTTCAATTTTCAATGATGAGATAAGAGCAAGTGTTAGATTACATGGAAATAAATATACTATGTTTTCCTTTTTGAAAATCATAGAAATAATTATTTTAATACTAAATAAAACTAAAACCTTAAAATTTTGGAAAATTTTGTCTGAGATGAATGCATGAAGAGTCATTATGTACGTAATTTTAATGAAGTGGCTTTTGAGAGAGTAAGCACTTTGTTAAAAGAGCGACTCGATTCAAGTATTTTGGTTATACTAAATTATAATATATATATTCTGCATGTGCTTGTTGTTTAATTAAATTATTTGAAGTAATGATGAGAAATTACCAAGGAGACATTTAAAATTAATAATGTATTTCGATTATTCATTATAAGATAATAGAAATTCATGAAAGCATCCTTAACAATGAGCCTTTATTTTTATTAATTCATTTTTGACGCACTGCAGTGGATAAAATATTTTCCAAGAAAAAAGCATTTTTAAAAAATAATTTATTTCGCATAAAATTTATTTCTTGTTTAATATTTATTTCAGTATAATATAACGTTAATTTTTAATTAAATTAAAATATATTTTATAATTATGCAAATTCACATTGTTAAATTTTATGCTCATCAACTTGTTATTTTAATTTTCATTTTACTATGAATACGATATAAATACAAAATAAATAAATGTCTGTTTGAGAAATAATTAAATTTTTCTTATTTTCTACTCGATAAATAAAAATTAAGTTACCTACCAACATAAAACAATTCCGAAAATACATTTACATATGTTTAAATATTATAGAATCCAATAGTAGAGGACATAGGCAAACCCTAACTGACCCTGACACATTAGGTGCGGCTTCGTAGAAAAAGAGATATTATTGTGCATTATTATTATTTTTAAATTCGAAAGTGGTTTTGTAATTAATATAATTTTATAGAATAAAAAAAATTTGCAATGTTTTTTGCAAGTCACCATACGCGTGACACCTTTTTCAGGCCCCACAATTCATCAATCTTTATACAACAATATTTATAATAAATGCATCAACAAAATATAATAACGCTGATTAAATTTTACAAATAAATCGCTTGAGGCTTTGGGTATTAAGGCTTCTTAATACTCCAATAATTTTAAAATGAATTGACAGTCTCACACTCTGCATGACTAAATAATTACTCATGACCAGTCATCAAAATAATAATTCATATCTAAGTAACGAGTAAATCTTTCTCAAAAATAAAAAAAGCCTTTTATCATTTTACCGGAAAAGTCGAAATAGCCCATGAATTTTCACAGCAAAATTGATTCTAGAAGTGCGGAGATCGGAAAAAAATAAGCCCCGTCGCGCAGAGAGCGAGAATACCGGTAAGTGGGACGGCGGAGGCAGGATTATTTGGCCAAGGAAGAAAGATGTCGACGAAATGAAGAGAAAAAGGTTCTTCCGCGAGGCGAACACAAAAACAAAACGAAAAAGAAAAAGAGTCACAAGCCCCTCGATCAAAAAAGAACGCAGAAACATTTTTACTTTCAATTTCACTGACTAAGATCTTTTCTGTCTTCTATTTCTTTTCTGTTCGCACGTAAATGTACTTTATTCAGCGTGAATAAGTATACGTTAGTCTATGGTAGTTTAGTTTTCATGCATGTGGAAGTGTGCGTCAGTGTAGGAACGAGCGTAAGTTTGTACACTGCTTTTCTTATGAAATCTTTTGAATAAAAAGACCAGAAAAAATATTTCATTTAAGTTAATGGCGCTGCCATTGTCTTTCTGTTTATTTTGTTGATTTGTGAAATTGTTATTATTGCCATAATATGTGAACGCGGAAGCCTGCGCTTTTAGATTCACTGTATTAAATGGAATATTGATGAAAACATTAAAATACGTAATATGTATAATGCTAATAATAAATATATTAATGGTATCTGCAGAAGATAGCCATATAAATCGACTGACGTTGATTATATTGTTAAATCGTAACATTAAATACACTTTATTAAATTATAAATAATTAATGTTATAAAATACATGAATCGATTTCTGTCATATTATTTTCAAATAGATTAGCTCAAAGATTCCATCAAATAAATATTTATGGAAAAAAAATATTTAAGGAATATTTTAAAGATAAATAAGTATAAATATGTTTTAGTTTTTGTAATATTAATGACATTTTCGAAAGTAGTAACAGTCAGGCATTTATCAGCCATGACGTTTAAGATTTTAAGTAGTGAAAGTAAATAATTGACCAGCCATTGCGATTTAGTTATTACTACGATAGTGTAATGCATGACTATGCTTAAAATTTTCATACATCTATTACTATATCTTTTAACATTTCAAAAGTTAAAGTTTAGACTAAGCAACCTACAGAATTTCAAAGGTATAGTCATCGCAGGATGAAAAACTAGAGTGTTATTAAGAATGTTCATAATCTATATTATCCAATTATCTGAGGTGCGAAAGCGTGTTGCCACGCAATCAAAAGAAGCGGAAGAAACGCGAGGAAAAGAAGAAAAGCCGCCCTTGACTTGACTTAAGGCCTGTATCCAATGACCCGAGAATCATATTTTTTTGAGGTATAAGATTAATAATGTGTGTTTCTCTTGTTGTACAATAGGTAGAGTTATATTACTAATCGCACATTGCTTGGCATTTTTATTTTCTTGTAACTTGATAGTACATTAAATGCCCTTTTATTACACGGAAGTTGAGGTAAATTATAATATCCCGCGCTTAATTAAAACTTTTTTTTAATTAAACAACGGATAATCTTAATCAAACCTTTGTATAAGATGACTACATTACTGAAGAGTTTCATCAAAGTTTTAACTTCAGTGCTTAAATAACATCCAGAAAATCAAATATTTGCCTGAAAAAAGTACTGAAAATTTCTCTCTTGGCAGGCAACCGTTACACTTTATGTTTCCTCCAGCCTGTAAAATCGTTAAAATCTGCGTGCCGCCAAAGAGCAAGCATTGCCCTGACATTAAACGCATCTGTAGGCAAGTACAGCGCGGAAGCTGGTAGCGTGTAACGCTTTCAGTAATATTTTAACGTTTACCGTCGTTAGTACATCATCGTTGGGGCATACCGGCTCGTCAAATATGCAGGACCCGGGAGAGACAGAAAGAGACAGAGAGAGAGAGAGAGAGAGAGAGAGAGAGAGAGAGAGAAAGAGAGAGAGAGGAGGGAACGACTGGACGAAACGCGTAAACAATACATGCATCCTTGACCTCCTCTGCCCACGCAGCCTCTGGCCAGCTCGTTTTTCTTCATTTGGCCTAGATTGTATAGGTGCGCTCTTTTTTTCACTGTCGTTTCTTTTGTGCCTTCATTTTGTTTTGTAAAATGTTGGGTGGTTGCCGCTTTTTAATTCGAAAGCAGAGTTTAAGTGGACAGTGATAGTCGTAAGTTGGTTATAGGATGTTGCGTGGCTGGATTAATGCGGTACTGATTGAAGTGCGGCATTAGTATCTGAACTTTGCAGTAGTAATTATAACTAACATTACAGTAATTACAACTAAGGTATTATGTTTGAAGTTGAGCTGAAAAGTTATTGCAAATATGTGCACTTTGTATCTTCTTAAAAAGTAACTAAAAGTATTTTGTTTTTAATAATACTTTGTAATATCTGAAAATAGTTTAATAAACAAAGGATTATGTGCCCATGAATAAAATATCATATTTCATTACTCAACTTATTTAAAATGCTTCTTATGCTACTAATAAAGTAAACTGAACTGACGTTTATAATTCACTCAGGGATCAAATTCTCAAAACTCATTTCAAGCGCATAAAAACAGATAGCGGCGATATATAAAATTAGTGATAAACGTAACTTAAATTTATTATTATTCCATATCAACAGCCAAATTTAAGCCATCAAATAATAATCAGCAGTCTCGTTAATTTTTAGGCCAGAAAATTTAATCGACCTTAATGCACCTCTAATTTATATCGCGACCCAAGCTGTCGGGCTAACTCGTGCCGGCGCCGAGTTGCGAATTTTTGGATATTACTAGAGGGATTCAGCCTAATTCGAAATTCCGCTCCCCCGTGGGGCGCATCTTCGCATCATTCATCCGAACATTAAGAATTGCACTCCGTCACCTCGTTCTCAGTTACATATATCTCTTTCTCTCTCAAGAGAGAGGAAAAGAGAGAGAGAGAGAGAGAGAGGGAGAGAGTGTCGTCAAAAATTTCCTGCGCCCTCAACAGCAGAAGTTGGCACTCCGACTTTGCTCCGTCTATGTGTGCAAAAGTTTTCTCAAGCCGAGCGAGAAGTATACATCAACGGATTAAGGCTGATAAAAGTGCCTTCATGAATATCCATGGCCGCGCAAGCGCAAGGCCGCGACAAGTATGGATAGGCGTAATTTGTAATTTTGGCACTTAAGCGCACAACTTCTCTCTCCCTCTCTCCTTCCACAATGGCAGAAAGCATATTCATTACTTTGCGTATATACGGAACGGCGGGCGCTACTTTGCAAAATTCGCATCTACAGAGTCGCAGCAGTAACAAGAATGAAAAATAATATCAAAATTCAATTGGCCAAAGTGATAAACAAATCTGCGGAGATGGATCAGGTTTTTCAGAGATAAAGACAGGAACAAATAGATCAAAGACAACTGAATTAAAACCGCATCCTCTCGAGGCCGTCAGCATTGACGAGGCGCACTCGTGTCGACAGCGCGAATACCGCGAACTCAATAAAACAGTGGGGTGGAAAAGGGAAAAAAGAAAACAACTCGACGCGCGAAGCCCCGGCGCGCTGGCGAACAATGCCGGCTCTGGCTAATCCCGTCATAATACCGATCCTCATTTCCCCTCTCCCCTAATTCCCCCGGCGCTTTTGTTCGCGCGTGCGCCGCGCTCTCGCATTGTGCTCGCTCGCACGGGCGTGTGTGTGTCTTTCGCCAAGGATTTTTATCCGCGTGTACGCAGATGATGCTGTGATGTCGGCGAAATGGAAAAAAAAGCTGCGCCTGGTTTTTGCGTTTGAAGCCGCGAATGGGGCCCCGCGTAGTTGCGAGTTTACTTTTTCCAGTTTGCTGGGGGTATCAGGATGAATTAGTATGATGCTTTTTGCTTTTTGTTTATGAGGAATGGTTGGTAAAGTTTTGCCAGGAGATTTTTATGTTTATTGCGGGGATGAGGGTCAAGCTGTTCTTAGTTTAACAAAATGCCTTTTTTGTGGAGTAGAAGTAGTTTGTAGGAAAAATTAGAGTTTTTGAAGTTATAATAAAACCTTTTAAACACAGAAATTCTTACAATTAATTGTCTCTATAAACCATATTTATTAAAATATCAATTGTGCTTTTTATAGTCGAGTTGAGTAAAGAATTTCGTATCAAAATTAATACTCGGATTAAACGTAAACAGCCATTTGAAATACCAGCTCACACTTATAATCGAATTTGTAACAAAACTTTCAAACCCCTGCAAGCTACCACAACTTAGACCCACCACGACAATCATAATCTCCGCGCAAAATTTCACGATTATATTCCACTCAACAAAGAAAACCGCGTAACCTCACCTCACGCACGTGCCACCTAACTCTTCCTACTCCCATCCCCAACATCTCAGCAACATTTGCCAGCAGTTAATGCCATTATCCAGCATGCAAGAGGCGGTACAACTTGAATCTTGGCCGTCTCCTTGTGCCCGCTCTGCACACCTCGGCTCGACTTAGCACTACTCTCGAGTTTGTCTCCTCGTGGTGGGGAGTTTGGCATTGCCGGAAGGAACAACGGCGAGTTTAGTCGCGAGCGGTTAGACAGCCCGCGCTTGTGAAAGGTCACGGCGGCGAACTAGACCGGCTGGGAAAGAACGAGCCAGCCGCGCGCACGCGCGCTCAAAGCATTGTCTGTGCGTAATGTGGCGTTGAGACGAGCTCTCGAATCTCGTTGACGTTTGGTCGGGCGGAAGGGTGGGAGGGGTTTGAGCTATTGTTCGGATTAGATCGGTTTAACTTTTGTTTTGCGATGAGAGGTAGCGTTTGGAGATGGAGATGTAGGAGGTATAATTTTGCGAGTTGTGTTTTCGAGGTGCTTGCAATATCTATGGCTTTGGTAAAGGAGGAAGTAAGTAGCTGCTTTTGTTGATATTTTTCTATAATAATTTTGAATGCTAAGACGATTATTGTAAGGTATATACATTTTATTTGCTTACAAGAAAATATTTTTTATAAAAAGAGATATGGATTTTTTGTAAAAGCTGTTTTTGTAACGAAAATTCAGTAGTAAGGGATACTCCAAAAAAGTAAAAATATTGTAAGACTTCCAGGGGGTCGGTAGTCGTGGCTGAGTCGACTCAAATCCGCCAAGTCGTATATTATTCAGAATTGATGTCCTTTCCGAGAGGAGTCCGGGACTTCGAAAAAGAAAATTTCAGGTATTAAAATTCTATCCCTGAAATATTTCAGAAACTAAAAATGCTTTGTAAGTTTATATTTGTAAAAAAAGCTGAATTATTTTCTGAAATTTCCAAATTGCTACGTCAATGGTCTAAATCTCATCAACAAAGTGTAATAATAATGGGTACGCTTATCCAATTTAAGATAATTATTAGCCAGTAGCGTGTCACAGGTAATTAGTTAATACCCTAGTATACAGTGGATTTCTCTATAATTCCTGCTGCGTATAAGTCCAGTTTTGGTAAAACGAATATTTAATCGTTATAATAATATGCATACATCATCTTTGGCTAACATTAGGATACATAATTATACAAAGCATATTTAGTGACAGGTATTGCCACACCAGAATAACATAACATCATGCAGATGTAACGTAGATTTTTTATGTAAAGAACTCAGTTACCTCTGATTTTGAAAATTGTATAGTTGAAGTAAAATAATAATTGTAATAATACTAAAATTACTTTTTTTTAGATCATTTTTTGTATAACTTTTTTTCAAAAAAGTTTTAATTTATAATAAATAGTAAGTGGCAGCGGCTAACGTGTAGTAGATCAGACAGCGGTCCAATCTACTCTCTCATAAGTTACATCATGCTGTTCACTAAAAGCTCTTTCGAATCGATAATTTAACCACTTCCAACGCAAGATTACGAATCTAAGCTTTCAGAGAAAGACAGGCCCAAGGCTTTCGATATGCCTTTTGCAACGACGGCGCAATCTCTTTTGATGTTTCCTCTTGAATTTTTCGGCTTTGCTAATGTGTTTTGCTGACGCAGTGGGAAGACAAAGTTCAGTTTGATGAGGTAACTTCGTCGCTCCTTGGCCCCGGTCTTAACGTCAGTAGCGCTGCAAGTTCTTAATGAGGAAATTTTGATCGATGAAGTAACACTCCCTGCACGCTCAGTTCTCCTTTGCCCACCCTCGACTTGGCGGTTTCGTCCTTTTTTGCGATTAAGGTCAATGAGGGCATGGTCTTTGACGTGCTTACTGTCGCGCATTGATTTTGCAGCGACTGATAATGAGAGTCACAAGAGGAGGTTTCGGTCTCTGGATCATGGTTTGTTGGTAGAAATTCTAGAAATATCTTCTGATATAAAATGATAGGAAAAAATGTTTCTAGTTTGATCTTATGGGTCTTCTTTCCTCCTAGTCTATAAATAATATTTTATTTTATTATACTAATCATATGCAACTTGCAATTTAGCTATATTGATTTGCTTCAAATTTTCAAATAATTTACCAGCATTAATTGGTTGAAGCATAATGAAATAGTTATTGTCTAACATCAAATCGAGACTAATTAAGAAATTTTCAAGTTCTATAATAATTATCAATATGGCAACGGTTCAAATGTGAACTTATGTGTGTTAACTTATGTGTGAAAATATGCATAGAACCTAGAACTGACTGTTTTTTTGATGTTAGTAAATCGTATATATAATTGAAGATTCATAAAAGAATTTCTAAATTCCATCTCAAAGCCAACGAATGGAATATGCGAATATCACTAATGCCTTGGAAATGCAAATATGCTGTATTTCTTTGAAAATGATATATTTTTTATTTTTCAATTGCAACAAAATTACATCGCATATAGATTTAAAAAAATTGCCTTTAAAATATTACTTTTTAAGTTTTTTTAAGTAACTAGTACATTATTTTACTCATAAAGAAGAGCCAAAGGGTGCGAGGATGGAATTTATTGGAGGTTTTAAGGGCCTATTTTTAACACCTAACAATGAAAAACCAATAAAGCACTTTTATGTCACTCGATTCTTCGGTCCAGAGAAAAAACATTCTAAGATAAATCATTAAATTATACATTAAATGGCTATTTATATCTTCAATTAACATTAAAATGTTATTAAAAAAAAAAAATAATTTTTTTAGAAAACTATTTTTACACAATAAGGTAAAATAATGTATTAGTTGTTAAAAAAATTAAAAAATTTAATTGATGTACTTAATTGAAAAATTCAAAAATACAAATTTCATCATTATCTCTGGAGAAAAAGATTTCAATTACGAATTGGTCCTAAATAGTTTATTTCTTTATTAATGGAGTTTGATATGTTTCATATTTATATTTTTATTCTAAATTGAATGCAATAGTTATTAAACAGTAAATTATTCATGCATTGAATTTAGCTAGAATTTTTTATATCAATATTTCCCAAAATAGTTTTTTAATATAGTTTAAGGGAAATACAAAATTTATTAAGTGACATTTTAAATTTAATTTCATATTTTTAAATTTAATCTTATTCTCCCTTAAATTTTGAAATAATTTTTACAGCTGAATATAATTTTGCTGTTTAAACATTGTCTTTTCAAATTACCGAGTGCTTTTCTTTCTGCATCTACTAGCTCAAATTTTTCGACAAACACTTGAACACCACGGCTTCTTTAAGAACTCCTTTAGGAATAAAATTCACTTACTTTTTAATCCTCTTAAATGCTTTTCTAGAAATTTCTTAGATTACAAATCACGAATCCTAATTCAAATTTCATCATTTCAATTTTGGTTTTCGTAACTTCTATGTTTGAAAAATAAATGGAAGACTTATATAGTTCAGTTCTATATCAATCAACATCATCACGTCGGATAAAATTTTTAATGGACACATTACTGAAATTAAATGGAATACGTTATATATACAAAGTCGGCGGTACTGATACGTGTCCGAATGAAACTTCGCGCGGAGGCATTATGGTAATGAGAGACACGGCTTATGAGAGCGCCAATGCGGGTTGAAATAAACGTTCATTCTCGCACCTACTCAGCCTTACGCCATCATTCATTTCAAATTCAAAAAGTCAAAGAATTACGATGAAATTCAATGTTGCAAATATCTAAAACTACGTTATTTTCAGAATTGATGCCTGAAAGATAACTGCTATATTTGTCATATTCTAACGATTGGTCTGACCATGGTCGTCTGTAACTACTTGTGATCACATTTTAATACATCTTCTTGAATCTCAATCTAAATTCTGCACAACGTACAAAACGTAAGTATATACGTTTATCGTAAGGTAAACAAACAATATTTTTTTTTTTTTTGAAATCCCATATAACAAGATGCGCTCGATAATCACTGAATTATCTTATCGGTCATCTGAAAAAATTTTTCAAGCCGTATCCTCCCTCAGCATCGTCCCTTCGACAAGAAAAATATAAACAGCCACCTAAGCCCTTGACGTCGGCCCCTTATCTCAAGGCTCACTCGGGGCTCAATTTTTCGTGAACCATCGGAAATAAAGATTGCTTAAAGCAGACTATACGATCGTTGACGAGTCGTTTCTCGTTCCCCCGCTTTATCCTTGGCGACGATCGCGGGAAGAGTAATTCGAGGGCTGCGCTCGGCATTTTTTCTATTACTTGGCGCGGGTGCGAGCTAGAGACAAATTGAGTGGCCCCGTGAAAATAGAGAGAGAGAGAGAGAGAGAGGGAGGAAGATAGAGGAGCTGGTTTATTTATTGAAAGAGGTTGGGAGTGCCGTGAGCTCGCATAAGTCTCGAGGAGCGATTGCGATCTGCGTCTCGAGCAAATGAGCGTGGCGTAGGAAGAGAGCCCTGCCATTTTTTAGCGGCCTAACGGAGTCGTTTTTATAATTGACGCGTGAAATCGCTTGAAACTTATCTGAAGAATAGGTTTGGAGTGCCGACTTGTGGTATTGGTGCATGATTTACTTAGAATAATAACTGTAATGAAAATAATGGTGGTAAATACTTAAGTCGGTTTTTTAAGCTATACAAAACTAAAGAACCATATGTAGAACTATATGATAAGCAATATTTTACTAAAAAGATTTTTTTTACGTATGAATTCTCTATTATTTCATTTTAAATGATTTTTTTATAGCAATCAGGTCGTATTTCTCCTTTTTTAATTAAATGGAAATGAAAGCTTATAAAGCAAAATAAAAAGGACAAGTCTTTACACTTCTGACTCTAAGTCATATCGTAGTAAAAAATGCGCAAATACTTTAAAAGCTTGAAATTTTTTCAAATATGATTTCTTCTTATTGATTGCAGCTTATGTAATATTAAAATTCATAAATCTTTATACGCAATTACACCCAACACCATTTATTTACAAAAAAAATGTAATTAAACAAATTTTTAAAAAGTAATGTAGTTTATATGTTCTACAATTTCAACAATAGAACCACTTACTTTACTTTATTCAATTTCGCATTTATCTATTTTGATGTCAGTGATAACAGAAGAGAGTATTGCAACAAATGTCGGATAAAAGTATTGATATAACAGACAAATTTTTTCAGGAAAAATATATTGAGTGACACTTTTACATGCGCGACAATTTTACAACCTACACATGTAATCAAACTTGTCACAATTTTTTTATTTTACTTCAAAAAAGCATTTACATTTTTTAATTTCAACTATAATCCTAGCCAATCTTACAAGTTCAACAACAAAACATCACTATAAATCATTCTGGAAATTTTTTCAAACTATCTCTCAAAACGTCGCATGCGATTTGTCCTATCAGTAAACAGTGCACGGTTGCATTAGCATGTAAAGTGCACTGTTTCAGCTTACATTGAGGGCTCAAACCTCGTTAGGACAGCAGGTGCACAAACTGGTAGATCATCCTAATCAAGTAAGGGCTTATTTTTGCTGACCTCGATAAAATGACTGATGTTGGTTTTGCATATTTTTTGGAAAATGGTCATTCTTGAGCTGCTTCATTTACCGTGCTGTAGGAGCATTAAAATTAAGATTTGATGGAAAGGTGTATTAAAATAAACTTGATG
The DNA here is from genome assembly GCA_030522685.1 of Eupelmus azureus. Lineage (NCBI taxonomy): Eukaryota > Metazoa > Arthropoda > Insecta > Hymenoptera > Eupelmidae > Eupelmus > Eupelmus azureus. The sequence continues at coordinate 21,394 of JAPYZA010000518.1, read as the reverse complement.
GGGCTCTTTTTCGCAAATCGATAGTGAGGGATTTGCATATTCTTTTTGGAGAAAAATAATCGGGCTGCTCAGTTATTCAAAAATAATAAAAAAATTTGGTCTAAACAATAAACGCATCTAGCATTTAAAGTAGTCAAAATTATGAAGTTGTCTAGTTGATATTTATAAATACTCTAATAAAAAATGTATCTAAAATTTTCAAACATAAATCTCCTTCCAAAATTGTTTCGTAAAAGAAAGTTCTACTATTTCTCAAATTCTAAAATATACAAACATTTCATGTTACTATTTTTCCCATGATACATTCTCCAACAAAAATATTTCTCCAAACCCACCAAAACTTCACTATTTTTCACTTTTAAATAATCACCCAACACACTGCCCCCATGAACGCGTACGTGACAGGACTACCAGCCCTCAGACAGAGAAAAACGCAGCCTCGAAAAAAAAAAGGACGAAGGACGAGGCAGATAGCGCGCAGTCGAATTAGCCGCGGGCCAACGAGTACAGTTACTCTTTCGCTCGTCTCGACGGGCAAAAATTAAGCCCGCGATTTAGCTCCGGCCACACACTCGGATATATCGGCGAGGCTCTAATCCTCAGCTCAGGCTTTATCTACTCGCCGGGGACGGCGATAATACACTCACCGTGATTATTTGCTCGTTCGAAGTAGTCGTAACTTCGTCCGTTTTCCGCGGTACACTCTCCTGGACGGTTAAAGTTTCATGAAGAGGCGTACGAATAAATCATTTTTTTCGTGGAGTCCATCGCTGAATATCAAGCAGGCCATTACATCGGCAAGATGAAATTTGAATTTCGAAAACGTGGTACGGACGGCTATGTGCATTTTAGCGGCGCTGACGTATTTTAGCGGGATCGAGGTTAAACGAGATTTGAGTTTCTCCAAATTTATCTTGAATTTATTTAGCGATTTAATCAGAGCTGTACGCATACTCGGTTTTAACGCCACGGCGAGTTGAGAGAAATTGTAGCCGGAAATTTCGTAAGATGTGCGCTGGGTTCAAGCGAGGCTTTTGAAATATGACGTGCACGTAGTTTCCGCGTAGCGCTGGATTTTTACATTGTTTTACTTTTTGAGAGACGGTGGGTGTCTGTTGTATAAAAAGTCATGGTAAGAAGACGTTTCATGTTTAATAACGTTCATTTAAATGTGCCGCCAGTGTGAGAGTTCAAATTTATGTTTTTAGAATATTTTTCGTTCTTATTAAATTTATAAGATGGTATTAGCAATGGAAATAATAACTTTTGCAATAATATTTATGAGGATTCTTATTCGCATTTTTCAAGTATAAATTATCAAAGTATTCGCCCATTTTCGAAAAGAACGTATCACGAAAAAATCGTAAGTCTTCTTGCTCTACTGAATCAAACTGGAATTGAAAATAATCCCTTAGTAACTTCTCTTTCTCATAATGCCGTAAAACAGAAAAACGTGAATCCAAAATCGACAGGCGCTGCCTATGTTAAAAAATATTACCCAATCATTACACATTCGCTTTCTCTAACTGCATAAACTCTATATTCTCCTGCTCCAAAAACAACCTCATACATATTCTTTTCCGCATGCAAAACAGTCCCCGCCAAGCTGTGCAACCTCCCGCCCTTTCCTCAAACCTCTAAATCACAAAATCCAAAAAAGTCACGCCCTCCTGACCCCGAATTCTCTTTTTCCGTCAAAAAGCACACCGATAACGAGCGATTGAATCCCCTCTGCGCGAAAAACTGCCAGGGACCTCGTGGCGCGCCACAAGTGTCGACAGCTCGATACTGCGTGGGTGTGCGCGAGTTTCAGCTGGGACGGCCGAGAGCCGAGTTATGCCGGGGGAAGAGAAGACCAGGGATGAGGCGCGCTCGCGCAGCTAGCTCTCCTTTCTCCGTTGTTCTTTTTATCTTTTGCGCGCTCCGAGGGCTGAAGGGCAGCGCGCGCTCACGGACTGCTGGGGATTGAAGAGAGGCTGATGGGTTTTTTGGGGGCGTTTTGGATTTCGGCGGGCTGAGCTGGCCGATTGTTCGACGATGATTTTGCGATTGTTGCGGAAGGGGAGTGATAAAGTTGAGCGTTCGTTGATGTTGGCCGATTGTGGTGATTAGGCTGTAATTTATTTCGCGTTTTGTTATCTTGAGGAGGTGGTTTTTTTTTATTGTAAAGATTGAAATTAAAAATTGAACTATTCATAATAATAAGTTTAATCAACTACTTATAAATTAATTCGTGCTCCAGATAAAAGAACTTAAATCTTAGTAAGACTCTCTCAAAGTAATTATTAAGAATGCTCATAAAATAAGATTTTATCACGCCCTCAGTATTAAATTAGTATGCCGTACTCACAATGTCTTAAAGTAATAAAAAACGAGTAACGTCTTTCTTTTTTACTCCAAAATTACACTAGAATAAATTTAAACAACAAGCCCAACCAACCCATATCTAGTACGAACTAAGCCTCATGCGCCAGAAAGCTTGGAAACTTCAAAGCCCCAAAGTTTCAACTTCGTTTCGAAGCCTCATGAAAATAACAGAGACGAAAAGAAGCCTCGCCCACTACCTCTGATCTCAGCGCAAAAACTCAAATTCCCCATGATTCCGGGGGCAAATACAGAGAGCTACAGCGCGCGCAGCGCAAACTCGATTAAGAAGAGCCTGCCGAAAAGCCATTTTTTTTCTCTCCCACCCACACTCGCGTCCTTGCCTATATCCCTTAAGAGGGATATCGCCTTGGCAGAGCGTGGCTTCGATTTGGCTGGGTGGCCCACTGATCTCTCTCTCTCTCTTTCTCTCTCTCGAGCTCGCGTTGGCGCGCGCGCGTGCGTTTAGTCCCCGGACGGTTGCCATAGCAACAGGCGACCCCCGAAAATTTCTCGCTGTCCTCTCCTCTGTGTATATAAGCCGGCGCACACACGCACATCCCAGCGGCTCTCTTTCTCTTCTTTCTTCCCTCGATCTTCTCTCCTGCGCTCTAAGGTCCCCTTACACTGTTCGCTTTTTTTTTCTCTTCGCGCGCTCCGCGGCTCGAGGAGCGAAAGCCATTGGCCTGAGATCTCGTTTTCCAAGATAGGAAGAGAAAGTTGCCGGCTTCTTCGTTCGCGAGAAAAATCTCGCGATCTAGGATCTTACGTCCTTCGCTCTAGCTCTATCGGCCTTTCTTCTCCGCTCGCGTGTATAGGTGAGTGCGTGCGATGCTTTGATGCACGCAGGTGGGTTTTCTTTTGGTTGTATCAGGCTTTCGTGCTTTTTCGTGAGAGTATCGCTAAGACTTGAGTGTCTTTTGGAGAGTCTCGCGGAGTTATGAGGTATAGGAATTGTTGGGAAAGTCTGATTGAAAATCAAGGGATGAACTGTTTTGTAATATAGGTCAGACTAGGCTTTATGAAGAAATTTGACTTCATTACGGTGATGAATGATTGGGAGATATTTTATTTATTTTAATTTCCGAAAGGTAATTGTAATAATAATTTTCAAAGAATTACTACGTAAAAGTATAAAAATATTTGAATTGAGAATATAATATTTCATAAAAATGCTTTACAATGATTTTACAATGCGTTTCAAACGAGCCCTTCATTTAGAGGCTGCAATAACTAAATCGACTTTCGAATAATGAAAACCATACGCGAAAACAGTTTTATTAATTCGGTAGCAGCGGCGATTATCAAAACGAGAATTCATATTTTACGCCGCGCAATACGAGAGCATGACTCGTTTAATAACGCAATAAATACCGCATAAAACATTCAGCGTAAACCGCCTCTGCGTATGGGCATTAATGCAAATTAAGGCATTTGAAATTAATCGCAACACTAGCGTGCTTCGTAAAAAAAAACGTCTCTTTTTCTGCCGGCTTTCCGGGTTTGCACAGAGCATCAAAACGTACATGCAATGAGAGCTCGAATTTAATCTTATCGGCGGTAAGCCACAACACAGTCCATTAATATAGCGTGGACATTTTTTTTCGGGTTAGCTCAATCACTGTCAGATAGGCTACTGTGATATTTGCGATGATGTTTATGTGCACTCTCGCATGTGTGTAATTCTCGCATTTTTTCTGGGGTTTATTGAATTGTCGTGAAAGCATGTGGATGAATTTTTTACTTTGGGTTGGAGAAGAACCAAGATTTTTTGCTTCTTTCTTTGGAAGAAGGAAGGATACCGGATGGCTTATAGACCGAAAACATAAATGTAGGCTTTTTCGATAATTAGATTGAGAGTATAATCTTGGTACGGTCATATCTATTTAACGGGAACTGATAGTCTAATTTTATACTCTATTATCTTAATGCAAAATTTCGAATTAATATTTTAAAGATAGCATTCTAGTAAAATTATTAAATGAAGGGAACAATTTAAAGATTCCTTCAGATAATATTCCTAAAACGTTTTGAAATATTAACTTTCATTTTCTAAATTTTTTACAAGAATTTAATAAATACAATTTGATTTATTATACTACCGATACAAAATCAATCATAAAATAGATTTTCGTTAATAATTGTCGATTAATTTTCAATTATTGGTTGAATAAAACTTTGTCGAAAGAAGAATTCAAATAAATGGTCGTTTAATAAAAAATTGCAATTTATATCATGACGCTAAAACAACAATGAATTATAAAAGTATATTCTTTTTAAATAGGAATCACTGAAAATTTCACAAGCAAATTACTTTTATAGATAGTTAAACTACACGATATAAATACGGTGTTGATTGCGTTCAATTAACTGAGGGACGAAAACAGTCAAATAAAAAAGGAAAAAAAAACAATATACATTGCCAACGGAGTACTTTTTTTCTACCGACATCCTCAAGAGAACAACCTTTATTTTATTTTGTATCAACGGCTCAATGGGAAAGTGCGTGACCACGTGGCTTATTGGCGGAAAAACCATGCTTATCGACGTGGCATCGGCACGGAAAAACACGCGGCGACAGCGTTCGATAGTATACATATATACGTACAAAGAGATTAAGTCAGAAGTGATTCGTCATCTACTTTCGTTGAGTCAAAAAAAAAAGAATGGAAAAGAAAGGGAAAAGATGAGTAAACGACCTCGGGTTGGAAATTTGAAGTCGAATTATTCCTTGTTTCTTTGATCTCGACCTTGAGATATTGAAGTTCAAGATCAAAAGAGTAAGATCGTTTGTTCGTATTTTGTTTTAAAGAATTAAGAAGGTTCGTACATTTTTTAGAAAATTTTCTTTCGTGAACGTTTGCACCGAGAATCTAAAAAGTGACTTACATATTTTACGTTATCGACTTATACCTTATGTAGAAGATAAAAAATTTATTTTATACAAAAACGAGAATTGTACAGTAATTTTTATATTTCTTTTTCAATTTGTATAATTTATTACAATTACTTTATCAAATAATTTTATTAAACTATAAATAACATCTTATTCATTTTGCATATTCAAGAAAAATAAATATTAAAAATAAATATATTGATAGTAGCTAAACGTTCAATATAACTTCATTTTTAACAAAAATAAATTTCTATTTAAAATATAAAAAATTTAATTTTTGTAATTTTTTTATTAAAATTTATTTTGTTTTAAATATTTAAATTTAAATTACAACTGGAATCAATATGAATTTTCGTGATAAACAGAGTCTTAATTTAATATTTTATAAGAATGAAAGGAATGTAAAAAAATCTACAAAATTTATGATAATAATTAATTCTACTTTGTATCGTATTGTTTTATTATGTAAGCTTCATTCAAGTAACATTTAATTACAGTTTCTTTATTTAGCTTAAATAACTACCTACTCTGTGTTAAAAATAAATGAACTAATTTTTTTCACTAATATTAATTTGTTAAATATTATTTGGATTGTAGTATTTAATAAAAAAAATTAAAAAATTGAAAGATAAATGTAATGCTGCAAGTATTAATAGACTAATTGTAAAAATTTTTTAATTTTTTTGAATATATGACTGTTAAACACATATCAATATGGCAAGTACATCTCTGTAGATCGTCCAACAGTTTCATATAAAACTTTTCAACATGTTCCACTTTTCTGCTTTCTTATAACTTTTTAAAATATGACCCTGTATATATCAAAGTTCAAATCATAAATCGTTCTACTTTAGCCTGACTTAAAGTCGTCTTATTCGAAATCTACTTTTTTTAAAGGATTTCTTAAATTCTTAACTGAACGAATAAATAATTTACTTGCAATATATTTTAACTTTTTATATTACTACTTGTAATATTATTTCTTACGTTCATCTGAACAAATTATTTTAAATGTGTTTTAAATGATACTAATTATACCAAGAAAAACCACTGGGATAATGTAAAACTGCCCTTCTTATCGAGAATTCGAAAATCCACTTTTATTTTTACAGTTAACAGTTACAATCTTAATGAAGAACAACAAAGTGATATTACCGAACTCGTAAAAAATAGAAAATTAAATGAAATAATTGAAATCCACATTTTGTAGAATAAGAAAGGTAGATCGCTTTATTAAAAATACCAATATTTTTTTCATATTATACGATTAGTAAAAACCTTACTATAATTGGCGCAAAAGCAGTTCTCACTTACAAGTGAGTCAAGCATATTGCTTCTCTTAAGAAAACCGCACAAGAGCAAGATGGTCCACAGACCAAGGGATCATCCGCTACTTGCATTTCCTACGCGTCAGCTGAACTTTAGGAGATATTTCCGCTGCGAGCAACGCCGTAAGTTTTGCAGGACATCCGCCGTCAGACGCATCCGTGATGCATATACATATGTTTTCGGCATCTATTTGTCTTTGCTTAATTGTCTGAGAATACAGGGATAGAAGGATTGACAGTGGTTTTTCTTGGTTACATGGCTGAATTTTTTGATAAATAAATAAATGATTATTTAATTATCATACTTTTGTGGTTTGTGATAAAATTGATAAAATATTAAAATTACTTAAATATATTTTTATGAGTGTGAATAATACATAACAAAATTTATATATTTTCAAGCTTAGCTGTGGTTTTTGCAGTTGTTAAAAAATCATTCGAGGTCAAATTAATTAAACGCAATAAGTTATGCAAAGAGAATTTTAAATAAAGGCGAGTTTTAGGGTAACTATGAGTAATGTAATAAGATTGTATTGACTTAAAAATTGGCGTAAAGCTGAATTTTAGTACACTTTAATTAAAAAGAATAAAGACATTCATTTGTAAATTTCAACTAGAATATTTGTCGAAAAAATATAGTCGAATATTCATCATTTTTCACTGCCCGATATTCTGAAGGATTTCTGTAAAAAGTTGCTTGGGTTACTTCATAAATATTTCATAAATTTTAAATAAATAAGATTTGTATTAACGGTTATAAAAGTGCAATAATTTATTACTGCTTCAGAAGATCAAACAACGTAGTTGAAAACTTAATAAAACTTAATGTAGTTAATAATCAACAATTAGTGAGTTAAAAAATTTTCCTTAATGAATAAAAAGCAAAAGAAGATTAAAATTACAAGCTTTGCATTTCTGTAATTAGCCTTTTTATCCTCATTATACTTAAAAAATAAGCGAAATATTTTTAACCTTTATTTTGTTACAGGAGAAAATGTCGTGCTTTATAAAAAAAAAACAGTTTTAAGCTCATTACAAATCAAATTATTAGTCTGAAACTTTCACTGTAGTATTAATACTCTTTCTTTTATCTTAACAAAATATCAAGGGGTACTGCAGCGTCCTCGATAGCATATTTTATACTTGTAAATCTGCGAAATCTAGATATTGTTATTTAATATTTTATTACATAATATTTTTAAAATCAACTCAATGACTATAAATTTATGTATAATTATCCACAGAGGTAGAAAATTTTAGCTCCTTTGACATCTATTTTTTCATTAAAATTTTTATTATTTTATTCTTTTCTCAATATTTGGTATATGCCTTAAATTAATGTAATAAATAAAATATGAACTCTGAATTAAAAATATCAGAAACAAATTTAACAAGATTCGCTATAAAAAATTAATCTAAGATAATCCAATATGGTTTATATTACTTGGAGTTGACTATTACTGAAATAAAATTATATTTCAATTTCTTACTCTCGTATGCTAAATTTGGATAAACTGATTTATGAACTACACTCAGAGTATGTCTAATCAATCCATACGTGAATCTTAAGTTAACAACCCTTAATCTTACTCACCATTTGCCATGCTCACAGAATCGCAAAATCTAACATCACGACGCTCTTCCCGAATTTTTAATTAACCCAAAGTCTCAACTAGGCCAGCTCTGACCAAAACAATTATCATTTCAATAACAACTCAATATCATACGTCCTAGTGCGCCCATCAATAAGCAAACACAACAAACACTCTAAAAATTCATTCTTATATATCTTCACCAACCCCATCAATCGGTCTTTCCCGACGTTTAAAGGTCCTGACACACAGAGGGAGGGGAAAAAAGCCAACCGTCCAGCTCGTACTGGATATCTCGCGAATAAATCTCCAACCACGCGCGGCTCTCAGATAAGGATAACGCGCCTCTGCGTCGCCATGGCAACGGCGAGGGGGTTCAGCCGTTGTCGCCACTCTTTCTGTGATCAGCCTGGAACGCAGCGTTGGATTTCGACGAGTCGAAGGTGCACGTATATAGATACGAGTAAAAACGAGCGGACGATTCGGCTATACGCCGGATGAATTATGAAAATTAGGTTCTGGCTTTTTATGGCTCTCGTGCGGATTTAGCCGGAGAAGAGCTGATTTTATTGATTGCCGCGTGTGATTTTATGAATTGCTGTGTGTAATATTAATGGCGCAAGATGCGGGTATTCGTTTATATTACAAACAAACCATAGATCTGCGAACTCGACGTAGCAGCGACGTATTTTAAGACATTAATAATCCCACCTAGCCAATCAATCGATCCATTAATCTTGCTGTCTTATTCCTTCGTGTGTGCGATAAAATGAGCTCCCGAAAGGTCGCTTAATTCTCGATCACTGACGCACCCTTTACCGTGATAATTTTTCTTTCCTCCTCCAAACTCCGTGCGAACTGCGTCGAAATCCATATCCCCAAAACGATGACTTTTACAATGAACCAGCCATCTCTTCGTCACGGCTTCTCAAAACGCATTCCCACAAAGCGCGAGGCGATTCATCATTGAGCAACCCGACGTGCACTGAGAGTCCCCTGAATTTTATCGCGTTACGACGAGAAAAGGGCGGGCGCCGAGATCAACGAGTACGGACACAACAAAGCCGCGGCGAAATCGAAATTCCACTCTCCAGGCTGGTTCACGTCGCGCGGTATCCTTTACCTCGAGCCCCGGCCTGTCTACCGCGGCGCGCGGCATGAAAAGGAGCTCGCTTTCCATTTTTCGCCGGGCGCAAGACGGATAGACGCAGCAGCGGAATACGCTTGACCCGAGAGTGGCTGTATTCTCGGTGGGGGTGGGCGAAGAGGGGAGGCGACAAGTGCTTCTCTGTGCGCCTGAATGGAAAATCTCGGGCAGCTCGGGGGATGTCGGACTCCGCGGCAAGTTTTGTTTGAGGAAAAATTTTCGCCTTTTCTTTATTCTAATAATAAATATTGAGCAGCCAAGGCTGTTGGCTGTCTTTTCTTATACGCTTACGCGGAACTTTCGTAATTTTCGTTCAAACTTATTCGACAAGTTCGCAGATGCTGTTGAAAAAAATTCGGTTAAGTAAAGTCAATTCAGACGTTAGCGGAACCGTTCAAAAATATCACGAAAATTTTGCATGCGCACGTTGAATCGAGCAACCCACGCGCGCAGGAGAGAATCTGATTCAGCAAGACGCGACTGCAGCGTCTAATGCTTTTGTGCGCGCTATGTGCAGCGAATCGTAAGAGTAATTTCTTCTTAACACTCGATGTTTCAAAGGTAAAAGCGAAGCGTTCTCAGATCTTCGCAGCGCTCGTACGTTGCCGCATACCTCACGAGCTCCTGAGCTATATAACTGCAAAGTTCCTGCTTAGAGTCTCCTTTGACCAACAAAAATACCAACTACCCGATTTCGTATTTATCCGGGCTATCCCAGCCGTCAGCGATCCGGCGGGGACAAAATTACTCATCGAAACCAATTCATCAAAATTTATGAGACATCTGCGCTACTTAGTCCTCGCGTCTCCTTACCAATATAACCTCAAGATTCCACGCCTCGTATACTCCCTCAATGGGCCGTGCGCAGCTATGCAAAGCTGCTCGAAAAATTCCGCCTACGCCCTTCGTTGACCCTCGCCCTTCCGCGCACCCTTCGACAATCGGAGAAGGTCAGAGCCGGAATCGGGCCGGCTTCCTTAAGCCATATCGAGCGCTGCGCGTCCACGAAGGGACAGCCGCGCCTTTGAGGGTCTCCTGCGCGAATAAAAAGCAAAATGGAGAGCGAGCGGTGGGGGCTCGTCGGCTGCCGCGACAGCCTCGCTCGACGAGGCAGCTAGGCTAAGCGCGCGCGGCTTCGATCAGCTCTATAATGCTGCAGGACCGGGACACGCTCTTTTTCTGCTTTACATCGTGGAGAAGCTAGCGCATGATTTGCGCGTGAATGAGCAACTGTGTTTTTTCGCCCTCGGCGACGAGAATAGCTGGGCTCTGCTCATAGGTGCATGCTGACCTTACGCATAGCTGCTGTGTTTACGCTGGCTGAGCTGCGGATGTGCGTGTATTTTTCTATTGCGCTAGGAAGAACGAAGTTCCGAAAATGAGCAGGCTTGTTGATAGTGGCATTTATATGTGAGTTTGATTAAATGTGTCTAAAATTTGGCTTTAATGCGCCAATGAAATGTAATTGAGAATTTACAGTGCTCTTTTGAGTGATTATAACTTTTATCAAGAAAAATAAATCATAAAAGCTATCATTTAACTCTACTTACTACACCTTCTTCAATCATCTTACACGCAAATGGCATTGCGAAGCAGTATCGACGCGCAATCGAGTACGCGCGCGCGCAAAAACCCGGCCCACCAACTTTCTCCGTCCATTTATCCTCCTCCAAAGGGTAAAACGAGGCAAAGTTTAAAATTACTCCGGCCCTCTTCCTCGTTCGGCTCGAAATAAAGAAGAAGCCGGTAGAAGGGGAAAACAGACGTTAAGCCAGGCGAAACCGCAGGCTCGCTCGAAATTCCAAACACTGAATTAATTGGAACGCTCCCCCGCTGCCGCCACGGGGGATTATAGGCTGCGCCACGGCCTGGAGAGCATCGATAGACGCTCGTTCTTGCACTTCAGTTTCGCCGGCAAGATTCGCCTAAGTTTTAGTTGTTGTGTGTGTGACTTGCTCGGAGCGATTGCTCTGTTAGGCGGAAGATCGAGGTGGGGATTGATTTTTGAGAGGGGTTTCCTTTGAGAATTTTGGTAAGGTATTATGGTGAGTTAGTCAAGGTGTGTTGAAATTGATTAAGAGCGTGATATCTTGGGTGATTGACTTATAGGAAGTTTTTGGAATATGATTTGATTGGCGTCTTACCCAGCTCGGCCTGTTTCTACTTAGAAGCTGTTATAAACGGCTTTATCTCGCGAATGTATATTAAATTTTATTTTATTGATTTAATCGGACTAATAGCACAAAAGTTATATGCAAGGTGCTTCAGTTAGGTGCTTCAATGTGTAAAAATTTTTAATTTTTCATGTGTCAAAAGAATTTAACCGAATTTTCAGCTGCTATGGTTATGGCTGATCTGACATTTGTAAGAAGAGAAGTAAAAAATGATTAAAAGTTATTCAGTATAACTACAGTGTTATTAAACATGATAGATATTTATTTACATTCATATACATTTAACAGAATTGAGATTCTTCTATGTAGTTAAGTTACAATGTTGTGAACATTTTGCAGGCATAAAGGATAAGATCATAGTCTGATTTGAACGTATCATAATAAAATTAAATAAAAAGTTAATAAGCTAATAATAGTTAACAAGATACGGAATTTATTACATGAGCCTTTATACGCGTGATTACATGTTTGTAGCATTGAAATTTGAGATGTACCCTTAAAAAACATCAAGTATACCTCATCTTTTATGCATACCATTTCAAAAGTTTAGCTAGAATTATATTATATCATAACTTTTGTGTTATGTTGCGTCTCTTAAGTACATTATTACAAAATTTTAAACAGTTCAAAGAGTTTAAAATTACGACTTTCAGTGCATAAGTGACAGTTTCCTTCGGCTAAATTCTACACATAATTTCAAATTACTCGGCAAAGTTATACGTATTGTTTTCGCAGTTACAAGCGTATAAAAGTCCATTTGTCACTCGACGAGCTCTGCAAAGACTATAATTCACCAAGACATGAAGACAAGTTACAATTTACCAGGTCCTAAGTCGAAAAGCAGCTCATTTTTCTTTGCCAAAAACTATCTATTTGAAAAAATCGTCAACGTTTTATCATCGCACAGCAACGGTAAACAATCTTTTCATTCGAAGCCGGCTAGATACACTAGCCCAAATCTTTCGCAACGCAGCACGAAACACACGACTAAATAAATCACGTTTCCTTCGAAACGTGCTTCCGGACGTATCGCGCGAAGAAAGTGAGTGACGAATGGTTTTCTCCTTTCGTTGCGAAATTAATCTTTTGGGGTTCGCGTTCGTCATTCCATTAACGATGCCTGTGTTTTTTGCTTTGCAGTGCATTGTGCAGTCTTAAGTATCCATGAGTGCCTTAATATTAAAACGTGGATAAACTTGAGTTAAAAGAATTTCTTTTTATTGCTTATGAAGATGATCTTTTGAAGCTGCTACTTGATTTTAAGAGAACAGTTATAATTATTCTAAGAATTCTTTGTTCTATTAAATATTTTTGAAAGTCATTATATTTCATAGTTGAAAATAATAGTTTGAAAGTTAAAAAAAATATTAATGATGAAATAAAAGAGTTTTGTGATTCAATAAGGGCTCTACTCAAAATTGATTAAAAAAAGAAAATTCCTAAAAAGTTTTATAAAATATCAACATTAATCTCGATAATACCTACAGAATGTAACCAATATCTATTTTTAGGATAACAGACTCAATGGGACTAAATCGGCTTATCGTATTGCAGTTTCAATAAAAAATAAATTACATATCGACGAGCAAAGATACATCTAATCAAAGTGTGTATCTCGTTTCACTTATTCTTTTCTCGATAAAAGCGTCACAACCTTGCAACATAGGATCTCTGACCAAGAAAAAAGTCCATTTAATGTAATTTTATCATTATTATTATTAGATTTATGGCTATAGTAGATAGTTAAATTAGGATTCGACTGAGTTTTCGAAATTCAAGTTGGTGGATTCAATATGGCAAAATGAAATGAAATTGCAATTGCTAGTTTCGATTTGCATAAAATGAAGCTATCAATGGTTTTTCGATATATAAGTTCAAAACTCAAATGGCCAATGGAGTAACAAAATTCAAATGGCCAATAGTATACTGTGAGCGAAATTCTGCTAATGGAAGCCATTACATAAACAGAGATTTGTATTAAGGAATATCTTTTAAAACTGAAAATTCGAATCCTTATTCTATTTTTATTAAATTAAGATTACAAAAGTAATGAAATCTTGGTTCAAAAATATTTCACTTTTATCTCGAAAATATAGAAACATGTCTTGTAATAATTTCCTGCTTTTTACAATGGTATACCTATACACTATTGTAACAACCCGTGCAATATCGACGTTAATATATCAATGATTCAAGCTCGAACGGTTCGCGCGAATTTCTCTTGTTCGTAGTCTTGTCTGGACACCACAGCCGAACGCCTCACAATAGTTTGATGCTGGCGATCGATCTAACATCGATATTTGCCCCTTTAGTGAATTTTTATTTCATTTCATTATTTGTAATCATACGTCAAGTTTAGGTTTAATATACCAAGTGAAGTTTCATTATGATTAAATTGAATTAATTATCAAAATATGTTGTCATAACTAACAATCTAGAATATTAACTATGATATTAACTAGTGATAGAAAATTGGTCCATCTCGGTGGAATATAATGGAAATTAAATTAATATAATGGATCAACACTAATTTCATTAACTACTTATTTGAATTATTTATTATTCTACTAATTTTATTAAATTAACAGTCACATTTCCATTATAACTCAAATCAGTCATACCCGCCTAAAAAATCACTTCATCCAGGATCATCTCACTCGAAGCGGAAAAGAAAATGCAAAACGATCGCCTAGTGTCTCGAAGCAAGAGGTAGTTTAAACCGCTGTTAAGGCTGTGATTGTCCACGCCGAGAATCGATGACGGGATCGGCTCGTTGTTTTCGCTCTCTCGTGCGCGTACGAGCGATTGTTGCACTGGCCACTCTATATACGTCAAGAGGAGAGGAAGGGAGAGAAACAGAGATAGAGAGGAGAGAGAGAGTTCTCGAGGCAGAGATATTCTGGAGTAGCCTATTCTGTTCTAGGCCGCTTTGAGGCGCCTGGGTCAAACGAAAGGGCGCGTATAATGGAGTTGAATGTTTCTGAGGACATTGCCATTCAAGTGGAATTTTTCATGAGGCTTTGTTTAGGTTGGTAGATTGTTCTTTGAACGACTTTGGGTATTAACATTTTTTGAATTTGTAATTTGAAACTGTTAGGGAAACAAATAGATATAGCGCATTGTAGCCTATAGAAGCCTGAATGTTTCGAAGTTTTGAAAATTTCATTTGTAAAAGAATTCATTTTACAATTTTTCAGGGTATAACAAGCTTTTTGAAATATCGTAAACTTCTACACTGAATTTTTTTACATTTACTATTTTTTGAAAGATTGAAAACTTTTACACTGATTTATTTTACTTTTACTATTTTTAAAGCTTGTCAGTTAAGTTAGTTTTTTTAATTTTTGGAATAACGTAGGAGCAAAAATATATTAAAATAAACAATAAGAACTAAGAACATTCAAAAGACTTATTTTTAAGAAAAGCATGAAATCATAATTATAAAAAGCACATGATGTTGTGTTTTTTTTCTGGTAGCAACATGTGTTTCGTAAACATAGTAGTTCACTTCTTCATGGCTGACCTGAGTCTAGTGTTTCGAGGTCTTATTCACATTACGTATCTTAATCTGGTTCTTGATTGGTCCGAGATAGTTTCTGATTGGTTATGTCTTAATTTGATTGGCCAGTCAAATTTGCTCACTTGTAAACTAATCTTAATTATAATTTTTTAATATAAGTACAAAAATAAGTTTTTATATATAATTTGTCCAATATGTCTAAAATTTTTAGTAGCATAAATCATGAAATTGAAACCTATACTATCTATCATAAATTACAACTTAAAATATATTTCGCATCTCAAATTTAATTTAACTGCATATCATAAATTTTTAAAAAAATTATATTCATATAAAAAAAAATTTCTATCTGAATGTTCTCCTACCTGTTAGCACTTAAAAAAACATTATCTCTCGCCGTAACTTTTCAACCGAGAACACTTCTAGCAGGCCGTACCAATCGAAACTATCGCGGCAACCCTGCAATTTCCCACGGACGAGCAATCGTCGCTCTTCGCAGAAGGAAAAACCGCGTTCCCAATAAAACCTCCGCTCGCACCTTTATCTTTATAATTAACTTGGCCGTGCGCGAGCGAGCGCGAAAAGGGAGTCAAGTTCAGCGGAGCAGAAGCTCTTTGAATTGCCCGAAGATCGGGCGCGCGCGATAATTTTGCGCTGCCGGATATTACGAAAGAAGGCCGCAAGCTCAGCGAGACGGAAAGGCAGACTAGCTGCTCGCGCGCGCGAGCTTTGAATTTGACTTTTCTGGGCTGATTACGCGGAAGCGAACAAACGTTTGGGAATTTCATTTAAGATTCGAGGGCCCTCCGTGCTCGCGACGCCAGTTGAATGTTTGTTTTTGTTTCCATTACCGCTGATGAATTGCTTTTCTAATATGAGATTCGCGCGCATTTGTCTCTGTAGTCTGTGACAACAGCTACTTCTTTTTCCTTTGATGTAGAAACAGAAATAGTATTCTGAGGGTTATGGTATTGCAAAAGTTTATTTCTAGATAGTGAAAAATAATTAGTCGTTGAATAGTTTTTTAATTAATAGGAATAATAATAATAATACCATAAATTAATCGCATGCCTGTTCTTAACTTATATTATAATTAAAACATTTCATTCGTTTGTATAAAAAAATTCGCTCAATAAACGCACTTTCATAAAAGTCATAAGCCAAGGCCAAGTTCAAAACGCACAGAGCGCCGCAGAACAAGAGCACCAAAAACGAACGACCGAAATCAGCGTAACAATGGTAATTAGCGACCTTCAAATTTTTCTCCCCAAAGACCTGGCCGACCTTTTCAATTTACATCCTCGGATTCATAGCAATACTCGAAAGTCTCGCGGGATCTATCGTCAGTCGTTCATTAACAAGCCTTTAAAAATACATACGCGCGCGCGTGGCGAGCCAATCGATAGTATCGCTCCACGACGGAGAGTTCAAAGAAGGGAGGTATGACCTTTGGAGAATTTTTTTTGACTAGCGAGATATTTTTATTCTGAGGAGGATGAACAGAGAGTATCTTTTTAAAGCGAATATTCTTCTGGATCTTTCTCGTTAAGTTGTTATATGCATTGAACTTTAGATATCTTTAGAAAAAAATAATAGTATTCGTGGTTATTCAAAACAGTAGTACTTATGATTGCATTACAATTGAGTTTTGTTGAATTTATTCATAGAAGCATTTGGCAAACAGAATATTTTTAAGATAATTTTTATGTATAATGTGGTGAAAAGAAACTTATAATATGAATATAATATATCTGTTTAAGGGTAAATAAAAATTAGACTTTAGTGAAGATTTTTTAATGAAAATAAAAGTTATATCAAACAAAAATATCCTTTTACTTGATTTATTCGAATTAAATTAGAGAATCTGTAAATTTAGCTTTATACTAAAATTCTTTAGAACTATAAAACTATACCGCTTATTATTAATGAGAAAATAATTTTTCATTTAAATAACTACTTACAGTTTTATAAATAGAAAACAAAGTAGGTGGTTTGATTCAAGCGGCTTACCTGAAACATAAAAAGATAAAAAATTATATAAAATCGTAAATATTCATAACACAAATGTATATAACTAAATTCATCACAAACTTTCATAATTCCAATTAACTCATAAAAGTAATAAAAAAATTATAAATAAAAGGCAAGTAAAGGACAAGTTCTATTTTTAGTAGTCGACTATGTACCATCGAGTGATCAAGAATTTATGAAAAAATTAACTTTTTAATAATACTTGTAACAGATTTATATGACGCATGTTTTTTTTATATAAAACGATACTTAAATAAGCATAAAATTATATATTCCTCATAAAAGTAACGCATAGTCTCGGTGAAAATTTAACGATCTACGCGAAGATAAAAGAAAATTGATATTTATAGTTTCCAAGTTTCTTTGGCTGAGAAAAAGAAGATTATTAAGTTTACTTGATTCTTTGATCAAGCTTCTACAATAAGTGTATTATTCATACTTTAAAAATAAAAATGAAATTTTAAATATTACTTTTTAATATTTTCGTAAAATGACAGATTAACCTGTAAATTAGTATAAGCAATTATTAGTGATAAATGGGCAATTTTTTAACACAGTTTCTATAAACATATCTTCATTTTTATCGTGCCAATTTATCAGAAATTAAAGAAGCCGCACGACCTTCACGGGAATTTATTACTGGTCCCAAACTTGCCAATCGCGATAAACGTCGCCTCGATTTTCCGCTGACTCATATTTCGATATTGTTATCCTAGCTCTTTTTACTTGCAAGGTTATATCAAGAAAGGTATATAATTCCCCTTTCACGCATGTTAAACAATTAAGCATTATTTTTTCTTAATCATTTTACTTACAATCATCCAAAATTATAACTTGATCCAAAACTCTTCATCAACAAAACCATTTCAATAAAAAAAAAAAATACATAAAAAAATGTAACCTACTCCAGATATTCAGCTACATCGGCCGCTAATCGAACGCCGATCCCTGGAGTAAGACCCTGGAATTACCGGGCACCGCCCTCCACGAACGCCCAACTCCAAATTGATTGCATAATCCAGGCATTAACTCGTCGAGCCCGCGCGCAAGAAGTCGGCGCTCGGGCGCTGGCCCCTTCGTCTAATGTTCTCCAAAACGGTTCCCCGTAAAAACCAGTGCCGTAAATTACCGGGCGTAAAATCTGCGCGATATCCCGGGGCGAAGAGAACCTGTTGACCGGAGGTTAAATCGCGCGTGACAAGAGACAGCCGTGCATCATAAATAATTGATTGCAGGGGAACAGGTTGTATTGGTTGTTTATTTTAATGCGAGTTTTACGGAGGCTCTTGAAGCTTTTATTGCAGCCTGGTCGTATCGTCTTGATAAACGTGACTTTATTTTTCGCTTTCATAATCCACCGTGGTAGTTACTGTAATTAATCACGTGTTCGTTGATGGCTGCGTTGGAGTCTGCTATAACGATGGAATGCTTAGTAACTGCTGTATATTTTTTTCTTTTTTCTAATGCTGATTTTGTTTAGATATTGTTTAAATTTGAGTTTTGAATGCATGTATTGTAAATTTTATGTTATTGTTTTATTCCAAGAAAGTTTTGGTTCTCATTGAAAAATACCTAAGAGGAGATAGAATTTTCTATTATTGTTCGTAGCGATGCGAGTACTGGACTTGTAAATAATAAACTTGATACGAACGTAGTATTGTTTCTGAAGTAATAACATCGTATTATTAATGTCTCCCTCATAATGTCATAGAAGTACGCGAAATAATGGATAAAACAGCTAATAAGATAACATGGAACGTGAGCTTATTGCACTTCAAACGAGCAAAAGTTTCATTTCAAGTCTAAGAGAAAATAAATCAACTTTATGTAAGCTACTCACTAAATTAACTGATACAATCAACTTACAAAAATTCATAATTTGAAAATTAATCCTTAAAAATATTTAATTTAATGGCGTTAAAAAACTTTCATAGTATTCAATATCTTTTCAAAATAATTTTATTTTACCAATAATTTTTTATGCAATATAAAAAAATAAATTATACATTTTTTCCTATGAATAGTATACATTTTCATGCCCAATAAAAATGTGTACGAGGTACAAAATAAACTTGCATAACGACTTTTATCATGACACTATTACGGTCCTTAATATAAATTTTTTAGTATCGCATTTTATGATCCTACAAATTGATTGCCTCAAATTAACTACCTAATTCATCCCAATCAATCCGTATGTTACAAACATTAATTACAACAATAAAAAAATTTCACAAGTTAGAGAATACCAAATCTTCTTAAAAAAATTTGAAATATCAAAACGATCACCTCATATCCCGCAAAGTATCGAAAAATCAGAGAAGCTCTTCAGGCCCGTCGACATAATGGACTCGGCTATACCGCGCACCGATAAATTCGCGCGTTTACGAGGCGCTAGCGCAGCCGAATAAATCGCGACCGAGCGCATAATCGTAATCGTGCGCGCGCGCATTAGCGACGCGGACGGCCGTAAATTCAACCTGGCGCAAATGTAGTATGGCCGATCGTGATACACTCTGCTGTCGTCGAGCTCTGTACGAGTTGTGGTTTAACAGCGAGCCCTGAAGGGTTAGATCCGTTGTTTGAAGAGATTTTTAAGAGCTTCTTTTCTTATGCGAGGATAGCAATTTGTGAGTTTTTTAAGAAGGTAAAGAATATTGAACATTTTTTTTCTGGTATTTACTTCTTATCTTTCAATTTGTCTACTTTACTCCCAGAAAGTCTAGTATAAACGAAACTTTTTAATAAATTATTTGCAAACATGTATTATTACTATAAGCTAGAGTTTATGCAAAAATATTTTTTTGAACTGCTACTTTTATGGTTTATTCCCTAGACTCAAAGGTCTCGTGGGAGGTTGATGTCCATACAGTCCGAGAGAAATAGAATATCTCGCCCGCATAGACAAAGTTTCATTCAAAGTTATTCATTTTCATGATTGCTTACTACATAGTATATTTTGTATCACTATTATTCTTTACTTTATAATATCTAAATATTATAAAATAATAGTATTTATTTTACTAAAAAACATATACATATACATTTAAATATAAGACTAAGAATATTAATTTTGTAAATTATAATCACTTGATCCTTGAAAGATTATAAACCAACCGCATAAGCTAGACTTTGGATAAGTGTTATTTGATGAAATTGTGAAATGTTTACGTGATTATAATTCTGTTTATAGGCAACTTGTTTATCTACCCTGGCAATGAGATGAAATTCTAGTTATTATTGCTGCAACGTTAGTAGAATTTATTGCAGTTTAAGACTTCATTTCTACATTGTTATTATTAGTTCTAGAAATTTTGTGCAATGTTCACTCCAAAAAAGTAATAGTATCATACATAGAATTAAAAAATATTTGTACATCAAAAACATTTTATCTTTTATTAAATGAAACAAATGCTTATTAAATTTTCAAATAACGATCTAATAACAATAATTAGCTAAAGTTGTAATTTCTTTCACTAGAATGTTTGTTACTAGACATTCTGATAAGTAAACGTGAAAGATTTTTCTTAGTGTTCATATAGTAGCTTCACAGTACACATTAAATATTAAAATATATACACATTTTTTAATGTATTCTTATGCGTAACTGACTACACTACGATTTCTTATAAGTGTGCTTCTTTACTCTGGATAAAACAAGTCATTACTGACATTATTTTAAAATAAACAAATTTTCTGAAATATTTACTATACCAAATGTAATTGGTTTTTAGTTCGAAACTTGCGGTAAATTTTTCGACAGGAATGAGTTAGAAATCTGCTTTAAAACCCCATAAATTGATTTTTATTGTTGTATTAAAATATTTAATAACACATAAAAACTTTGTTTTCTCTTACCAAAATACCAGCCTCCCCACACCACTTCCCAATAAAAACCAGTTTAATGGTTTCTCACCTGCATCAAATACCGCGAAAAAGGTCCTGCGTCCCCGAGGTCTCATTTTTTGCAATACCGACGTAGCACTGAGGGTGGTTCAAAGCCTATTCGTACATCATCGACCGCAAAACAAAAGAGGCGCGCGCGCGCAACGAAGGAGGAGTAGCCAGAGAACGCGGGATTTCAGCGGATATTGAATTTTGCATGACCCTGGGGGAATCGACGAGAGACCCTTTGCATCTCTCTGTCCCTTTGCATCCATGCGCGTGCGTTCGTTTTAAAGGGTCGGATCGATGATTTGAAATTTCTGCTGAAAGTATTCCTGTTTTTTAGGAGAATGCTGCGTGATTAATACAGGTATGTATGAATCTAAATGCTTGAAGGATTAATGGGTTGTAGTCTTATGTACAAGTTTTTATTGAGATTTAGTTTTAATTAGCATAT
>JAPYZA010000517.1:0-28015 GCA_030522685.1 Eupelmus azureus | reverse complement strand
AAAAAAAATTTTAAAAATATAAATACAAAAAAAAAAAAAAAAAAAAAATAACAATATGAAATTAAAAATTTAATTTTTTTCAAATGATTTTTTATCCAATGTTTTTACGTCACTAAAGAAATAATAAAAATTATTCTTTAGATCACAATTGATATATTCAATTGTAAAATCATAGTACAAAAATTAAAAATCTAAACTAAAAAAGAGGTATATTCCTATTAACATATGCTCATTATTTATTATTAAGAAATTTAGGTAATTACAATTTTAGATTCTGTACCTCAAAACTTTATTTACGTTGCAAACGTTATTTTATTAATTTATTCACGTAATTTTTTGACTATTAGAATAACTATATTTAAAATGTTAACAAATAAAACAGTGGGTAAAAATTGAATTTTGTATCCCACTAAATAATGCAAATAAATGATTTCATAATAAGTATAAAAGTAAATAATTTTGTAACGTTAATCAAAGTTGAAAAATACCCGTAGTTCGGAATAGTTATTTACGTCACACATGAGGTAAAGTGATTTTAACCTCATATGGACATTTACGCATGAACGAAGCGAGTGCGAAAAGTTTCCTCGAAGTTAAAATCACTTTACTTTTTTTCATGTATCTTATATAATTTTTTGACACAACGTGCAGAAAGCTTGTTTTTCCACACGGCTTGCGGGAAGTTCGTTTTTCCGCACGCATAGTTGGAGACGCTTGCATTAAAATAAGCTTTCCGCACGTCGTGTCAAAAAATTATGTACGATACATGGGCGATAAAGTGATTTTAACCTCGCGTAAACTTTTTGCATTCGCTTCGGTCGTGCGTAAACGTCCACACAAGATTAAAATCACTTTACCGCACTTGTGTCGGGTCGTAAATAACTACGAATGCACGCGTTCTGATCGAGCGTACGGAAAAACGAACCTCCCGCACGCCGTGTGGAAAATAAATGTACAAAACTATGATCATAAAAATTGCTTGTAGTTTTAGACTTCATATACGAATAGCATACGAGGTTGGCGTTGTTAAGTCTAAATTTCTAATAAATAAATGAGGATCATAAATATTGGACCTTTACCTTAAAAATGTTCTATATATTTTTTTTTTTCATTTTTTTATTAGCTTTTAAAATTATAAAAATTTTTGCATAAAAACGTTTAATTTCTCTATAAATTCTTTATATTTTTATAATAATTACTATTAATTTCTAAATAAGTTGAAGTACTTCATTTGAAAATTGTTTATATTGTCTTATTGATGAAATTAATTTCATCATTTCTATCACACAAATAATGAACTTAAAACTTCAATAAATAAGGTATGTTTACCTTAGAAATCTTAACGAAGAATCTAAGTGTACAGAAATAGTATGGTTTGATCTTAATTTAATGCTAAGTTTATTTATATTGACCTTTGTTTCGTCAATTTTTTACAAGGCACTTTTAAACTGCTTATTTACATCCTTGGGCATAAAAAGCATATACATTTTTACGTTTAATTACAAAATAGTTAAGGTTCTCAAATTTCTTATATTTGCGTTTAAATGTTTTTCTTATATAATTATCTAGTGTGACGTAAAAAGTCAGGTCTCTATACAATAAATAAAAGATTTCTTTGAATTTTGTATGATATATTTTCAAATAAACATTTTTTTGCTCTTTCTTGTAATGGCCATTATCTTTATTTATAATTTTATCAACTGCACTTTCGCTTTATATTGTATGTTTGTACTTTCACTTTATATTTTTTATTTTTATTATTAAATATTCTTTTTATCATTTTTTAATGGAATTCATATTTTTGTTTACATACATTTTAATGGTAGGATCAATATTCTAATAGATGATATTCTTACATAATTTTTACTTACATATTATAATTTTTATCATTCATTCACAACACCTCTGCAAAGTTAGTTTATCAAAATCTCTTTATAAGAAATTAAATGTACAAACTGCACATCAAAAATATTACTGGCTATCTCTTATCTTTCTTCAGACACCAAGCGCACGCATCCACGATCAATAAAATCGTGCATAAAACATGGCATCAGTCAAAAAAAAAAGAAAAACTATGCCTGATAGCGTATAGTTTCATAAGATTTCAACATAATCAAAGTCAGAACTTATAGAAAAGATATGTCGAAATGCCTCTCTCTCTCATGACTCGTCGGAAGTTCGCCGATATTGACGAATCGCAATCTCGCGAGCTCGGAGATCGAGAACTCGTTTGAACTTCCCTCGCACTTCTCCTCTCTGCTATGTGAATTTTACATCTTTCGACGCTTTACCCCTGACGCTGAATGAATCGTGAGGGAAAGACACGGCGTGGCCGTAAAGCACGTACGACACAAAGGCAGAGAGACCATAAAGATACGAATCTCATCTTTCGATTTCGTCGTGAATCCTTCATTGGCGATTAAGATCCGTGCGGCACTTTCGATCCTTTCAGTCTGGGGGATGATGACAGCGTCGCCTTGTGTTCACGATTTGGCCAATATCGTAAAAAACACGAGATTTTGTTCCACAGTGTAGTATTAACGTGATTGTTTCGTTTCATTTGTTGGTTCGATTAAATTTAACAAAAAGTTCTAACACCTTATTGTTGCATTGCACGATGAAACATTTTGATTTTATATTATTTCATTCTAAGCTTTTTCTTCCATAATAATAGTTGTTATTGTTTTAATATCACAAGAAATTCGTATCTTATAATATTTTAAAATAGCGATTTTAAGTGACGAATTCATATGATAGTATTATTGGCATTAGATTTTATTTTAAACAAGTGATCTAGCCGTAAGTAAGCATGTTTTACGTCACCAAAATTTATCAGTATAAAACATTTATGTAATTTATTCGTTAAAATAATTCAAAATTTGTTTGGAAAATTCAAAATCTTTTAAGATTCATCTTTTTTTTAACTTCCAACATCCCCAATCTTAAAATAACATAAACGTTTGTGGATAAATACGAAAATTAATTAGATGTCTGAAATTGTATTTACAAACTTTGTGCAAAAATATTTAAGCAGGTAAAGTTACTGTTTGTATTTTTATAAGTACTGTCATTATAAACATTCTTTATAAACTTAAATATCATAACACCAGCATCTACAGCAGCGAAAAATTCGTCTCAGCGGAGGCTTTTTTTCATTAGCATTGATCTTTGCTTTACAAACAGTCGGTTGACCTGTAGAAAGCACGCGGCATCTCATGGCAGAAAATTTGTTTAATCTTAAAGTATCTGTAACGACTTCGTAGTCCATAATCATTTCCTCTTGACAAAGATATTCTCCAGAAGCTCTTTAGTAATGACTCGATGCGGCCTTGTCGGACTCTCGGTGGGCCTCTGGTACAGCCTGCTATTGATAGCGTAGAGTTTTGGACTGAGCTCGCAGCGCACATTGAACCACCAGTCGCAGACAAATACCGCTTGGCTAAACTGCGTGCCATTAGGACAGAGGAAGGTAGCTTGGCGGCCATCGATGTCGCAATAGTGCCAAGCCTGGCATCGTGTCTCCACGTCTGCGAAGAAGCCTGGGTACGGCTGCTCGTCACAATAAAACTGGGTGTACGGCACCTTGCCTAGCACTGGGTAGTCTGTGCCTGGTCGACCTGAAAATACAATTAGTTTTAGAGAAAGCTTTCTTAGATGGTTTAGTTTTAAGATGTACATCTTAGAGTTAGCAAAAAGTTGCTATCCGCAATATTTTCATATTCTGGTTATGATTCTGTTGTCAAAATTGCATTATCATTTTGCATACTTCATTAAATTGCTGAATAATTTGAAATTCTGAAGATTCGTTAAAGACTGAGAAGTAATAGAGCAATTTTGACCAAAGGATCATGATTTTAAAGAAAAAACATCAAATAATATGTAACGCATTTATGAGAGACACCGTTAGAGGGGTTCTTTGCTGCACGGCCGTACGATCATTCAAGTTAAGCAGCGTTAGGCGCGGCTAGCAGTTGGATGGGTGACCGCAAGGCCGCATCAACAAACTTTGAACTTTTTTCAACTTTGTTCTCAGGCGGTATAAGGATAACTTTTCGCGAAAAATATTCATGAATTTCAAAATTCTGAAATCATAATCATAATCAGCGATTACAAAAACCTTGAACTAGCTCACGATTTTTAAAATGCATGTACAAAAAAGTGCACCTAATAATTAAATCGTAGTTATAAAAACTTTCGATAAATCCTTTGGACCCAAAATTGCCATGGCAATCCCCCAAGCACTGAAACCAAGTGCACATCTACAACGGATAATCGAATACATATATAATCTTCCAGCACATCTCCCGCTTGATATCATCCATCGAATTAGACTCGGCGCGCTGGTTAAAACAACCGCAGCTACAAAAGCGGTGCTGCACTGCCGGCAGTAGTAACAACGCCGCCTCGCGGACAAAGTTAATTAGCCGCGCTCGACTGCGCGCGTTTCCATTAAACTGCATTACGCGAGAAGCGGCCCGATAATCGCTTTTCCTCCCCCCCCCCCTCCCGAGTTTCTAATCATCACTGAATGGAGGAATCGCGCCGCGATACGCGATGTTCGCGATCGCGAATAAAGCACGGTCAAAGGCCGCTGCTGGATACGGACTAATGGAGCAATCTGGGCACGTGGACTGTGAGCGAGCCCAAATGTTGGCAATGAGACTCCGTGTCCTGACACCTGTGCGATGCGGGGTGTACGCTTCTGTACACAACGCGATCGAAAAAGAGAGAGAGAGAGAGAGAGAGATAGAGATATGAGCTTAAATGCCTATCTACGCCCTGCTTGTACTGTCAAGTGCACGCGGCACGAGCTCGGAACTCGGCTATCGAGAACTTTTTACGGTATAGGTGTACTTGACTATAAGTTTTCATTTTGTTCAGTTTGCTGTAAGAAGAATGTTTGAAGTTGTATTAAGCTTTCTTGCTTGTTTTCGAAAAAAATACTTTTGTAATTATTCCCTTATAATGATTTACGCTTTGTAAAACAAATAAATTTTTCTTTTTGACCATTTACGCAGCATTTATACAACTCACGTTACCTGTAATCAAGTAACATTATCTCTTCGATAATCCAACACACGAACACCGTAAAACATCTACTTTGGCTCATCTCCTCAAACCAAGCAGTTCCTCTCCCTCTGAAGGTATTCCCGACTACCGAACGCACCGAATTAACGCTCTCTTTATATACATGCCTCTAGCTCTCTTTCTTTTGCCGGCAGCTCGGGCTGCGCCGTACACACGCATACATCCGTGGCGGTAATTGCACGCAGCCAAAGGGTTAATGAAGCTCTCTGTGTGTTCGCGGCAGCCGCTCCAAAGAGAATCACTCTGCGCGCACGGCCGTTTATGCACGCGAATCAGTCAATAGCGTGTGCGCCCGCGCGCATCGCGATTTCCGGCCGGCGAACAAACATGCGGATTAGAATCTCTCTGTTTCGCGCGCGCGCGCGCTAGCCCACCCGCCTACTGCTCTGCTGCTTTGGCTTTGGCCCGCCAGTCGAGGATATCTGCGGAAGCGTGCGTTGGCCCGGGCGGGTACAGGCGCCTGGCGTTTTTGCCCCAGAACTGTTAGATCGAGTTACGAGGCGCTCCGTGTAGCTAGAAGAGTTCGGTTTTCTTTTCTGAGTGAATGAAAATTGCCTACTTGTTTGTGATGGTTTTGGAGACCTTTTTAGGATGTGATTAAACATAATTTAAAGGTAGAAAACAGATGAGCTTATGGTCATAAATAAATTCGAAATAAAATTTTTTTATAATTTTATTTGCGAGGATATTCATAGATGCTATTCAAGAGTAAAAACTATGCAAGTTTCAATATTCATAAGTTCTTGTACGCATATTGATTTTTAAAACATAGTTTCGTAATGTATTTTTCAAACGTTCATGTTCATTTAACGATTTAGTTTAGCAAGCCTTTTACTTTTTTAGTATTGTGAAGCTACTTATGCTTTTAATGATATGCTCAAATAATCCAAAGCGTTCGTGGAATTACTCTAAGGAAATTATCTTAAATACTGTTAATATCCAGATGCGCGATGAATCGAAACATTTTCTTCAAATTAATTAAATAAATGTATTAATAAAATAACATCTTGTATAAATTTATCCCATCTCATTATATAGCTATTTGAAATGATTACAATAATTTGCTTAAATCGTCTAGAACTCATGGATAAACATCTTGCGGAAACCGATGAAAAAATGCGTGCGTAACCACAAATCTACACAAATGTAATATTTGAAATGACGCTCCTATGAAATAGCATGAACATTTCATCATTTAAATCCAGAAAATAAGGCGCGTTCGAAATCACGGCAGACTCACTCACTCCGTCCGTAAAATGCATTTTCGATGTACGTCATACATTACGCCATAATATACTGTATGACGCGCCGTTATATTATCATCCGACCAGCCTATGACGGATGATATTGCGCAAAGCTCGAGCGAAAAGAGGAAGCGGGAAGTTCCATATTTGCATGACGGATCGAGGAAAAAGTGTGTATGCGCAAAATTAGCATTTCAGCGGCGCTGCATAACTCTTCTTCTGTTTCTTCTTCACTGATGAAAATCTCTCTACTTAGCGAGGACGACGACGAAGTCGTTACGGGTGAAAGTCGCTTCACGTTTATTATCTATGGTTTCGCGCGATACATCTTTTCCATGCCAGCTTATGCGAGAGAGAAAGATAGATAGAGAAAGAGAGAGAGAGAGAGAGAGAGAGAGAGAGAGAGAGATACTTTAGAGATCGATAAATTCCAAAGCGCGCTTATGTTGTAATCTTTTTGCAAGCTAGTCGAGTGAAGGCGAGTTTTAGTCGGAATACGGCGCGCTGAAAATTTTATAGAGATGCGAAGTTTCAGAACGATAGTATGTTGTTAGTAAAGGGAAACGAATAAGTTAATTATTTATGTACATATATTCTATATTTAATACATTTTGAAAAATTCTGATCTAATAGGGTTGACAAACGATGTGTAAATATTACAATACGAATTTTATAATCTTCCGTTTGAAATTAGCAGTATATTTTTTAGGAAATCACCTATTAATATAAAATGTAGATAATGACACATCTTAAAGTTTTATACTCATCCGTGAACTGCGGTATGAATTTTTTTTACGCATCGTGCGGGAAGTAAGTTTTCCCGCACGCTCGATCGGAAATGCGTGCGTTAATAGTATCTTTATTCGCACGGCGTGTCAAAAAATTATGTACGTTACATGGGCGATAAAGTGATTTTAAGCTCGTGTTAATTCTCCACGCCCGCTTCACTTGTACGAAACGTCCACACAAGGTAAAAATGCCTTTACTGGACTTGTGTCGTAAATAACTATTCTATTTTTCTTGTTTTTATATGCACCAGAGCATGGTTCCTACTCTTAATTTACTTATCGGTTCACACAAAGCCGCAGCTCCAGGTAGATCTACAGGTGCTTACAATCATATTTCTAAGCCTAAACGCTGAAAAATTTAAGAAGAAGGAAGATCTAACGTTCGATTGATACTGTTATCTCTTAATAAAAATATCTGTTTTAATAATAACTGAATAATATTACTAATATTTCAAAAAGAACCTTCCACATTAGTTTCCTTCAATGAACCATTTTATTTTATTTCAAAACTATCACTAACAAAAAGTGAATATATATAGTTCTCAGCACAATGCAGGTATGATACAATACCGAAAGTACATAACTACATGTTAGTGGGAAGACCACAAAGAGAAATGGGACAGTCTCACTACTTGCTAGTGAGAAAGTAAGAGAGAGAGAGAGAGAGAGAGAGAGAGAGAGAGAGAGAGAGAGAGAGAGAGAGAAAAGAAGGATAACTGAACAAGGCAAGCGCTCGCCTGGAGAATCATCACGCGCTAGGTGGGCGCGTGCACCTCCCGACGGAGTAACCTGTCTAAACAACTTTGTACCAGTGCACTGCTTGACTCTCTCTCTCTCTCTCTCTCTCTCTCACTCCCTCACTCCCTCACTCACGGAATCTCATTGGATGACAGATATGGTTTCCCACGTCGCACCTTAGCCGAGCTCGTGTGTACGTGTGTATCGCGGAAAAGTGAGAGACGCGGAAACAAGATACGGGTCGGGAAATAGAAGAGAGTAGACGCGAGACACAGTTTCGAACTTGTCCCGACGACGACTGAGAGAGTCGCTGCCGACGACGACGATGCCGCTAGACTATTTGGGATAGTGACAGAGGTGTGTCGAGTAGTAGTTTTGTCTTTGCGCTTGCATGCGTACTTGTTGACCAGCTCGATGCAAGAGCTTTTGTAAGAATCGTAAACTTGCAGTACTTTCTTCTGGATTACTTAGTTAATGTTATGATGTATTATGTTGAATTAACTTGCGTTTCATATTTATAATAATCAAATATTAAAATGTAGTAACTCCTTTTTGAAATTTGTAATTCTTATTACTACTTATGACTCCTTCAAAACGACCTGTAGAACAAAGATTTTGTATAAAAATAAAAATAAATATTAATTATCGCAATTTTAGTAAAAAAAGAATCGAGTTTTGTGGTTCAAGTGAAATAAAAAGCCTTTATTCTTATCTTAACATTAATGGCCACTTTATGAGATATAATATGAGACATATTATTCTCTGCTGAGAGGGAACTAAGACCGCTTTATTGTTCTTAAATAATAATGGCACTTTATTTCCCTTGAAGGAAGAAAAATAACTCCTTAGAAAAAATGGGAATATTATTCATAAATATATTAATTTATTAAGAAGACAATGAGTTATATATCGCAATAGATAAAATTCAAAATTGGATTCGTTTACAAATGAAGATACGCAGTTATTCAGGGAAAAAATTACGGTATTCCATTTCAATTTTCCAGCCTATTTACGATAATATTTTAGTCATACGGTTTTTTTTCGTTCTAGTATATAATAAATTTAAACATTTGAAATCTGCCCTCAACTTAATTTTTAATAAAGATTGAGTTAAATTGTTATTCCATAGAGATGAAATCAATTTCTAGTCCATGAATAGTAAAATTTATTTTATCAAACCAAACCAGCACTGCACTAAAAGAAGAAAATGTGATTTCGTTTAAATTCTGAAACTCAAACTGAAGAAGATGACTTACTAAAAAAAATCCTTATTAAAATTACTCGAAATATAAGATCATGTGTACAAAGTTCGGTTCTAACAATGCTTTTGCAAAATGGACTAGGCAAAAAAGCAAGCAAAGAGAGTAGTAGGATGAAAAAAACTGTAATAAAGACGAGAAAGAAGTATCAAAGGAAAGGTAATGCGGGAAACGGGCACAGTGCTATACACATCCAACAGCATCATGGAAATTCAAGTAATACGAGACGAGCTTGCAAGAGGAGGTAAGCTCGAGAACATAAGTTAATAGGGTATTTGTAACTGACAGGTGAACGTGCAACAGGGGGTATGAAGACTTTTTTGGTGAATATCTTGTTAAATCCTCATCTTGGGATCTTTTGTACCGCTCCGCTTTTATAATTAAGAATGCTTTCTTCCAGCACAATGGAATATTTAGTAAATTCATGCTTATGATGATTTATTAAGTAAAAATAACAATTGAATGTAAATTCTGTTCAATAACATAAAAAATCTATAAAATCTAAAATACTGTAATGACAATAACATTCTAAAACGTCTCTAATTTTTCAGCTTGAATACATGAATGAATCAGCAGAACTCGACAAAAATTATTATAATTCACAATATCATTAAGATAATATTTGTACATTTGAAAGATCTGCCGGCAAAGATAAATTTTCGCAAAAGTTTTAATCTACTTTTGCCGCGCCAATGCCAGCAGTCATAAGTTACGCGCAGAAGAGTAAGTAAAAACTGTATCTTCTACTTTTAATTCCTCCAAGATGTATTTTCCATCAATACTTCTCGATATGCCATCACAACGCGCGCAGATGAGAACTTTAATAACGCTACCGAGGCTCTCAAATAATTTACGAGCCTCTTTACGCTTTGCTTTAAGACAACAGCAGCGGCGAGAAAAAGAAGAAAAATTTATCGCTCCAATGACTAAAACATAAGTAAGGCTTAATGGAACTTGGCAACTTCTTCGACTCGTCCATATAAAAAAACCCTCTAGAAACTCGTCTTCTCCGGCGCGTTTTACAGATCGAGAAAAGATAAAATCTCGGCAGGCATGAATGGAAAACGATTTCCGGGCAATTATAACTTCCCCGCCGCTTCTCGCTCTCTGAACAAATACAGGCAGCAAGATCTCTTAATCGACTTAGGGGCCGATTGTTTGCCGGAATTGGGAAAGCGCGAGCCGCGCTCGGACACCTCGCAAATCCACGTCTCGTGAAAGGATTTTTTTACTATAGCTCTTCTTGGAGAATAAAGAAGACCGCGCGCTGTCCGTTTACTTTTTTTCTGCGCTTACTTTCTTGCGTACTGCACCGATGCTGCTTTTACCGGTACAGTCGGAATTTACGTCAGTGCAAAAAAGTAGGTAGAATTTAATAATTGTGCTGAGGTGTATTGCTCTTCTAGATTTTTATGAATATTAAAAATGATTTAAATTATTAAATATTTTTGAAGTGAGCATTGTATCATCATACTGTAAAGAGATTTTCCAATGAATTTATTTAATAATATATGATTAATGTCAAAAATACAAAATTCAGATAAATCGAATATAGCATTTATTCAATAATTCATTAAAACAGCACAGTCTATATTGAGTCTACTAATAAACATTACTTCAAGAAAAAAAAAATGAAATTTTCGTCAAAACTCATAACATAAACATCCAGTACTTTTTTGCGCAAACATATAGAGCGTATAGCCAAACCTAACAGATTCAGTCAATTATTTGCAATCTGACTTTTCCAAATTTTCTATCCTCCTTTAAACAGATCAGAAACCGTTCCATCGTCAGTGTGCGAAAATCAGAGCGATACTTAATGGCTAAGCTTTAAAAGAAAAACTGTCTCTTCCGCATGCGAGTGTCAGCCAGAAGTGGCGAAGAAGCTTGCGTCAGCCAAAATTAGCCGGGAAGTGTACACGCGCAAGATACATTCCTTTTCGCCGAAAGAAGAACAACTAGAGTAGCGGCAGAGCTCTCAGCTACAGCCCTCTGTGTGCAGCTGCAAACCGGAAAGTCTGCGCGGCGGAGGATTACGTCGTTTGGCAAATGAAGGAACTCGTCCCCGCGCTTGCTCTCGCTCTCCTTATCTATTTACGACTCTTTCCCTCCTCTCCGATATTTTTCTCCCGTATTTTAGTACCTCCAGTCCGCCCTGCCGCTGCTGCGCTGCGCGATCCCTGCTTTTATGTTTCCGTGCCGGCTCCGTCGTCATAAAGTCAGCGAAGCGTACGGGACGAGCAGCAGCAGCAGCTATTTCTCTTCTACGTGTGAGTGTATGCGTGGGTGTGTGTGCCGTCGGAGGAGGGAGGAATGGTTCTTTCCGCTAAGGCAGAGATGGGGATATTTCATTATCGTTCCTGGGGCTGGCTTCTCTCTCTCTCCCTTTCTCCCTCTCTCGTTCTCTCTTCCTTCTTTGTTCTCTCTGACTTTCCACGTCTTGCGCTGGGTTAGTGTACACGGAGGAGAGAGGACCCCGGGAGATTGAGAAGCGTTATGTCAATGAGATAAGTTTACGCTGCCATATTGATTCAATGCAACTGGAATTCTCCAGCGACAGTCCTGTCTATATGAGTGAATGTGTGTGTGTGTGTGTGTGAGTGTATTTACCGAGAAGAGGTATTTTAGTACGAGTGTGAGGTTATGTTATAAGGATAAAAAATTGTTGACTTAGTTTCATGTAAATAGATAATGATAACACGATTTCATCTCTTGAAACATGGTTAGAGATTAACGTATATAATTTCTTATTAGCAGATCCGATAAGCAATAATCAAAGCGGCGCACTTCGAGCGAAATATGTCATCGCTCTTATTTTGAAATATAGTTATTGGCCATCAGTATCATCCGGCTCCCGCAACACAATTACAAATCGTTCAACCCAAAACGATCGTTACTCACGTCCGCCCCTGTCCCTCTGTGTACACAAGCTTCATCCCTCAGCGCTGCTGGCTCTCGCGAGACCGAGCTCTTACAGAATCCATCGGCGCCCCCCTATCTCTACTATGCCTGAGGACTTTGCGCTACGCTGCGCGATCTACTTTACGCCGAGGGTGCGTGTGCGCGTCTCTATGTAACTCGGCGCCTGGAAACACTCGCCCAGCTAAATGTGCGGCCTGACGCCACCACGCTGGATATCTTTCTCTGTTTTCGCGTGGTCCGAAAGTGTCGCCGGCAGCGCACGCACGTGGTGGCCAAGCTCGCTTGAGGATAAGCGGAGTTGGAGGGCAAGTGACTGAGAGAATGAGAGGGGGAGAGAGGGAGCCGTTTGTCTTGGAAGCGAGCCTTTGTTCGTACACCGAGTGTCACTCGACGTTCTCGTGTAAGGAAATTTAGTGAGTTGGTGATAGAAGTTTTTAAAGAAGTTTCGGGTAAATTGACTTACATTATCGAATTGGCTATCTTGTGTTTTGCTTTCCTAACTCGAAATAATAAGTAGTATACAATAGTATAATTACATTGGAAAACTGAATATGCAATTTAAAAAATAATGTGAATACTAACGTAAGGTGTAATTATTATTCCACAAATATTAGATAATGGTTTTATATACCAAATTAGTTCTCATAATCAATGAAAGATTCTTTGAAATTAATTTTTCCGTATTCAATAATATTAACTGATAATTTCTGAATAACTTAATTTTACACATTCTTTCTTACTCCATCGCTATTATAAAAAAAGGTCCTCTTCGAGAAAGACTGATTAATGCGAAAGTTTCCGTGAAAGTCGAAGTCACCAAGTGCATCGAAGCCCCCAGGTCGTAAGACACGCCGCATGATCAATGAATTTCGCTCGTCGCTTCAGTGAGCGAAGGGTCGCTTTGCGCCAAGGGAGCTCTAAAGAATTTCTGAGTTTTGTAGGATTGAACCCGCGGAAAAGTCAAGCAATTAGATTTTCCCGGGTGAGTAAATTAACGTCTCGGAGGAACTGGTGTCGAGTAAAAATGGCAGCAAAGACAGCGGAGTCAATGTCAAAAAGTCAAAAAGACTTTTAAATGGTTGCCAGAATCGCGATGTTGAACTTGTAAAGTTTAAGGTTGTGCAAATGATTATTAATTATAGATCGATGAGTTATTTGGCAATATTCGGCGCGAGTATTATTTCAATTTATTTTACGCACAATTTATTTTATCATTAATTGCTTTTCAACGATTTTTTTCTTTCGTTTAATAATATACAATCTTATGATATAATTTGTTTTCAGTGTTTTAAGTGCGACAAAAGCAGATCTTTTTAAAAATCTTGAAATGCACATCCGTAGATGAACACCGTATGTGGAAACTTACTATAGCTGGGATATCGAAAGTCTAATGTAAATCAAATAGAAAATGGTGACCTTATAGAAGGTAGCAAAAATGCTGAGAAATAAGCTTATTTGAAAAGGTAGCGAAACCTAAATGTATATCCCTTAATATTCTTTCTGTATAAATAGTGTAAGTCAGAATCTAAAATCTTTTTATATTTTTATACTCTGTGAATTTCAATTTTTTTAGTGATCTAGTCGTTATGATTTTTCCGATAATTTCATTGCCGGTCTGCTGGTCATTCTGAATTTAAAATTAGCCATGAGCCAAGAAAAAATAAGTATCGATCTGGTCTGAGAAATTGTGGAATGAAAAAAGTCTGACGAATAATTACCGTGACGGTCTTTAATTTTAGGGTTGGATACAAAAATTAGCTCTAAAAATACCATTTATTAAAGTCTTCGAAAAATTCTGGAATAAGTCTAGACACTCTTATCTAAACCTAACATAAAAAAATATTGGTATAGTAGACTATTATCAGACTTTAAAATTTAGACTAATTTTTTTATTCAGGTTTGAATTTTTATTCAAAACTTCTTTCATTTTGAGTTATTTATCATTATCTTACTAGTTTTAAATATAAACATCTACAAACTTTTTTTATAAAGTCTTACAAGGAGGGACCACAGTTTGTGGCAAAGGGATTTCAATGAGGCTTTGAGGATCGATTTCTGACATCTAAAAATGAAGAGCAGTACTCACAATTTTGTCAAATGGGCTTTTCTTTCTGAGATTCAAGCTATTTAATCTGAAATATATGTTATTTTCTTTAAA
This sequence comes from Eupelmus azureus, assembly GCA_030522685.1. Lineage (NCBI taxonomy): Eukaryota > Metazoa > Arthropoda > Insecta > Hymenoptera > Eupelmidae > Eupelmus > Eupelmus azureus. Next base: position 13,818 of record JAPYZA010000517.1, on the reverse strand, counting down.
AATGATGTTTCTTTTATCGACCGTAACATTATAAATATTTGTGTTATAGAAGTCATAGAAATAGATAATAAAAGTAGGCACACAGAGCTAATTTGAGCTTTGATTTATTAAAAAGTATTGATATTGTAAGTCAAAACTTGTATACAACTTCCTCTGTAATAATTTAAAACATCCACTAATAAGTTTGTCCCTATGGGACTGTAACATAAAACTAAAGCTTAAAAAATTTGGAACCACGAAATGATCACGTGTATCATCTAGACTAATCATGTGTGTTCGCAACTCCTCTAGATTTTCAATTTGATCCAGCAGATTTCAGAATTACCAATGACATCCGAATCAACCAGTTCCTTTAAGACAGATAAATCGTTTTAAAAGTATTTATCTCCATTTCCCTTTACAAACATTCTTTTAATCCTACTTCGAAACTTGTTGTTCCATCACACCCTTCTATAAAGCTCGGCACTTTTAATTCGACCTTCTCCGAGGGTGTCAATATCCGGACAAAATTGTTTAGCACGGGGCACAACAGCGCCTTCAAAAGAACAAAAACTTTCAACGCGCTTGGCCCAAGCACCACAAGAAAAACAATAAAATTACCAATAAAAGAGAAAGTGCGCGCCCCCATCGCCTGAACTGGCGTAGAAGTGCTGTTGCCACTGTCAGGCAACTTCGGCCGCTCGATAGAGCCACTTTTTCAAGTGTTTTCTCCCCGGGCCCTACCGTGCGCTCGGCGCAGACGGCACAAAGGAGATAAAGAGGAGAGAGAGAGAGGGACGAGACGAGATCTCGTTGTTTACGTACCGGGTATCGATTTACCGAGATCGAGGTACTCGCGCACCGAGGGACTGAGGAATCCGGGCGGCACCACCGGCGCCTCGTTCGTCGGATTGTTGCGCTCATCGACCTCGTCTTCGTAGTAGTAGTCCTCCTCCTCCGGGTCCAGCGGTTTAGCGCGCTTCGACACCCGGCCGCCGCTCTCCTGCATGCCACCTGCAACAGACAACGATCCAATCAACCCTATCGGTTTACTAAGAACAATCTTTATCTATAAAGGCTATTTTCTTATAAGGCTATCTTCTTATTTTTATAACTTTTTAACAACGATTGATTGATGATGTGGGTTGAAATTTAAAGGATGTTGGTAGGATTTTGTGACAAGGATATTTAAGGATTAAAATATCGTTTGCAAAATAGAAAATAAAATAGTAGTAGTCATAAAGATGACATTACATAAATTGGTATAAATAAATTTAGAAACTTGGGTTAATATTAAAAACTTTTTAATAAAACTTGAAACATTTATATTTTTCTTAAATTTTCCATAAATTTTATAAAAAATTATTTTTTATTATACTCGTTAAAGGCATTGTGAAAATTCGTATATGTATTTTTGAGAAAACTGTAATCAAATAAGAATGTTTTGCTCTATATTGCCTAGTTAATTAATATTAATTAACATTCTCACTTGTGTGTATGCAAATATATATGCAATGTATGAGGTACAAGAGAGCTTTTACATTGGTAAATATTAACATAAAGTAAATAATTATATTAAAATTTTAAACTTAATCAGAATATGTCAAATTTATAATTCTATGTAAAGTTTTGTGCGTCAAAGTAATACAAATTTTCATTTATAAAGAATTTGAATTATATAAAACAATTTTTGCATTAAAGAAAAGAAATTTAAATGTTATGATTTTTGCATTAACAAACTTACTTGTACTTAATGTTCTAGTGTTATATAAAGTTATAAAATTTGTTAAAAATAAAGATACAAAAAAAATGTCTTTTTATCATTAAAATTATAGGGCATTTAATCAAGCATGGAAGCGTAACTTCTAACGGTAATTTTTAGCCACAAATTTTATAATTCACTTTTAGTTGTATCGAAAGTTTTTAATCGCCTTCTTAGTAGTCGCAGTTTGCAATAATTGAAGAGTAATTACACCTTTTTTTATAAAACTTCTACATAAAAAGAACTTAAGCCTCCGCAGTTTTGTAATGATTTCTTGTAAAACGTTGCAAGTTTTGTACGATCCAAGTTTTTTCTCAAGTTACTGGATCGATTAATAATTTAACAAACTTCTGTTCTTCTTCCTTCTACTATTTGGATTATCTACTAGCAGGGAGCTATAGCTACATAGGAATCATTATAAACCTTACAAAGTATCTCTAAAAATTCTTCACTAAAAAAATCTACTTTAAACATTTTTCCTATAACTTTATTGATAAAAAAATTATTATTAAGAACTGCTAATTAGTATCTATCTAGAAATGAGATTTGATTCGTAAAAAATTAATAATTTAGTATTAAATAATGTAAAAAATTAAAATTCGATGATCGACACTTCCAGTACCAACTATTTTAAAATTAACTTTATTTCTAAATACTTTACAATTACGTTAGCCTTAAGCACCTCTCTCATCAATTGGAATTATTTTTTTATCTGACAGTAAAAATTAGCAAACTTCGAAATAAGCGCGTGCCCCGGCACAAAGGCAACACTACAGGTTCAGAGAGCTCACCTTCTACTACTGCGCCTTCAGAAGGCTTTTCCTTTCAACCAACGCGAATAAAGGATTTCAAGCTCGTAAAGCCGAAGACAACAATTTTTCCGTGGAGCTGGAAACGAGAAAATAAGTAAAAAAAAAGAAAGTACTTTATTTTCTCTCCGTGTTATCTCGTACTTGCAAACAATATTGGCTGCTACGGAACTCTTTTGCCACTATTGTATAATTTATAAACTGCAACCGAAAGAAAGAGAGAGAGACAGAGGGAGAGAGAGTTTCTTGGATATTAATAAAGCAATGGCTTTATTACCTCTGCTTGCTGGAAATCGTTGCGAAATTACCCGAGTTTTTTGACCCTTGCTTGGAAGCGCAACGTCGTTTGAAAAATATTTCCGCGACGCGAAAATTAAGAGACACAAGTGCCTCTATTAGGATGCGCGTCTTCTTCTCGATTGCGACGACTGTGTTTTATTACGTTGGAGGAGGATATTCGGTTCACCCCTGCAGCGCGCCAAATTGACCCTGCCTTGCGCTATATTACGCGCCGTATTGGAGAAAGACAGACAAATTAGAAACTCTTGTGGATTTTTCTTTTAAAAATGCTAGATGAACATTAAATATTTCGGAGCGCTGCATTCTGCTATTTCATTTTTGGTAATTTGGTAATTTGCAGCTTTTTCCCGACAGCTATAACTTTTATTGCATTCTCAAAAAGGAAGCTTTGGTTTAGTAAATTGTTTTTAAGTTTTTATCGTGTATTGATACATTGGGATTCAAAGAGGGTAAATATGTTTGCTTTTTAAAAAAATATCTTTTATGTATGATGTGTATGTATACTGTCGATATTTTTATTCTATTTAAAGAAACTTAATTAAATTTTGTAAGCACATTGGTATCAGCAATTTATGATAGGAAAATTAACTTTCAATCAAATCGATACGTAAATATTGGTTTTATATGCAGTTTAAAAATTTATGTATTTTTAATCAAAAATTTATTCTTTTTTAATCAGATTTATCATAATAATGTACTCAATTCATTATTCAATATTTCATTAATTATTTGTTATCAACAAATCAAGTTAAAAAAGTGTAACTTTTTTATCTTTTTTTGTACAATGAAACGTGCAACAAAGAGTTAACTGATTATACTTGGAGGATAAATTGTGACAAAATGAGGGATACAACTAGTTACTATTATCTTCATATTTTATATGGCATTTCTTGATACTATCGTTGGCAAGTAACATGGTTATCAAAAATTCCATAATATAGTAAACTATCGTTTAAAATTCGTAGCTTATTTTCTAAAAATACAGCTAGCATTAACACTGCAAAAAATCATAGATTGCAATGCAAGCTACAAAACAAAAAGTGAAAAAAATAGCAAATCTTTGGAAGATTCATATTACGTAGACGCGCTTATGAATGTACATAAACACGATTTACTAATTCGAAACAATTCGCGCGTGTCGATGATTATGCGAGCGCGCGCTCGCTGATTTATTCAATTTCGGTAGTTATTTGCGTCTTTCCGCAAATGAATATTCGATAGGCGAAAAAGGGGGGTATTGGCGCTGCTGCGCGAGGGTAGGATAAAGCGCCCGATAATATTGCCCGAACGAGTTTTCGGCATCTCTCGGAATATTTTGGTCCTTTTATGCGTTATACGCAGCCGAGTTCTCCAAAAGCGCTTTAGCGAAATTATCGGGAGATTTTCATTTTTAAAAATTCTGTCTGCGAATAGTACATACACGTCCAGCGGATGACATTTATTTCATTATTTACCACCCGCGCAACGCGCGCGCCAGCGCATTTCGGCAAATTATTGATGTTCACGTTTTAGCTGTGTACACATATGTGTACATAAACCTAGGCTTTGAAATATGTATACACAAATTTTGTTGTATGCCTCGGAGCTTTTTCGGCATTTTTCATTATTAAAGAAAGTTATTAGAAAGTGGATCGCCAACGTTTTGATAAAATCTATCACAAGTATTTAATTTTTAACGTCCTGTAAAAGTATAAAGAAATAATCAAGAAAAAATCATCTTTAAATCAAATATGAGATATTTAAAGAATTGAAATTCTCATAGAATAACGGGCATGCTGTTGATTAAAATTATGTTGGTCAGAACGAGAGTGGTGAAAGTCACATATTGAAAAAAATTAAGCTAAGGCAAAAGTTAAGAAATTTCGCCGCCAATTTATGGCTTTTTTACACGTATTGCATAAAGCGGATATTATAGACCCTCTCGGCGAGCACTGAAACACCCACTGTACCCACTTTAAACTTGACTTGAATATGCTATTCTCATTATGATCTATTCGTTTTAGCAATTATTAATATCTTATTTTGTATATCGTAGCTTTTAATAGAAAATTTGCTAACGTAAAATTTAATAAATACACTAATGCATAGTAGTTAATGAAATGCATTTCGAATTATCAATTCCGTAAAATGCAGTTATTTTCTTAACATGCATTTTATGTGTAAACTTCAAAACCAGAATATAAGATAATAAAAAGAGAAAAATGCAGAAAAATTTTTTTCACCCGTGAAAATTAATTTAGTCCGTGAGCATCGACATATATATATATATATATAGCAAAGATCAATCTGGGCGCGATAAGCAAGCAAGTATCTCCCCTCACCACCTCTCTACTTGGTACAACCAAATCCTTCGCCTAATCTTCTCGGGGAGCTGCGCACGACGCGAGCCCATCAAAGCGTTCCTATCTCTCGCGCTGATCGGTAATCCTCCAATGCGTATCGCTCTCGCATTAATGCACGAATATATATAAAGCGACGCAACGCCCGAGCGCGCTTTCATGCATATGCAGACGCAAACTGTCTATGGATCGAAGGTACGCCTGTGTCTCGTGCTATGGTAAGGAAGATTTACCCGCTACGGTGAAGGAGTTGTTAATTTAAGATGATTTTATTTCGTTGTGTAATCTGAGTTTAAGATAGAAATTAAAAGTATTATGAACAAAAATAAATTCAAGTGATCATGGTAAAAATTAAAACTGTTTAATTTCAAATAAATAGGTATTTCTGGAATCATCCGATTCATAACACGGCATTTTTCTTACTCAATTCTTTGAAAATACGATATAGAAGTAAAAAAAATTAACTTAATAGAAGTGTAACATTTTATTTATATAATAAAGAACTTTGTCATTACGTTAAGACTCTTTTCACGAGAGCAATGAAATTCTTATTAAAAATTAGATCGGAGTATTTTTATACATTAGGTTAATTTAATATAGCGCCGAAAAGCCATCTAAGACCCTTCTTGATTCAAATTCAAGAAGTCTTTATAATTTTTGACGAAGAAAATCCCCATAAGCCCGGCCATCTAAAGGCTAAACTTGAAACCATTTCTTAGCTTGCAAGTAAGTCGTAAAAATGAATAGAAAAATCCAAAAAAAGATCTCTGATATTTTGAGTAATAATAGTTCAGAAATAACCCCGGTAGACATTTACCCGTTTGAAATGATTAGAGGCTAAGAAATAGCATTGAATCAATTTTTACTAAAGATTAACTAACCGAATTTGAGCACCAAAATATCTGATTTTATTTAAGAGCTTTTTAGTTACAAAATAAATACAAGTTTATTCTAAATTGTAAGGTTAAGCCCATAAATTTATTAATTTAAGTGCGAAAAATTACATATAACATAATAAAATTTGATTGCTTGGAACGTAACGATTTTACATATTTGCTCGCCATTTTCTAACAATTTTCGTATTTTATTATACTTGTAATGTTTACTTTATGTTCACTGAAACATATTACTATAATAATTCACCAAAATATTTTTACAAGCATAAGTTCACATAGTATCTTTTTCGTGTATTCATTTTGATAAATTTTAATTTTCAATATATGAATAATTCAATTTGTGATATTTTTATAACGTGGATATACGAAAAATAATCTTTATTTCATATTTAGCAAAACTTTGTATATTCTATATCAATTTGTACAAACTAATTTCTATTTCTTCCCACTATTTTAAATAGTCTGATCTGCAGAGTTAATGTTTTTCTTTGATTGCCAAATATTTATCATTTACAATTATCAATGATTTACAAATGATGAACAAATGATACATCTATTACTTAAAGATTTTATCAAGTATAAAACGAATATTTTCTACATTTTAGTACGTATAGAATTAGATATTGACCATTAAACCACTTATCTTTTAAGTAAACTACTTTAAAAATATATTTTTTTTATTAAAAATGTTATCTCAGTTAAACCATTCAATATAATCTGAAGTTATGATCGCAAAAAACTTTTTAGACGTAAAATAGATACAATACATAGCGTTTATCCTAAAGAATTTTAATTTATTACAGAATTAGTTAAGAAGCCAATGAGCTCTCCAAACGATCAAGCACAGCCAATATAATTAAACAAACCTTTTTTCAACCTCACGAAATATCCCCACAATTTGGTCTCTCGCATTAGCCTCTCTCTCGCTTGGCGATGCGTCAGCAAGAAAGCGCGCAGCCATCGGTAATCCGCGGGCTTAACCTGTTGCTCCGACACACGTAACTCCATTACCGACGCGAGTCGAGCTTCCGCGCTGGTCGCTAATTCGCACCGATTTATCCTTGCCGCGACTTCCGCGATATGCCGCTCGCTGCGACTATACGCGTGTGAAGAAAAAAAAGGGACACTAAGTACGAATAAACGGCACGCGCGGGGTTGTGCAATAGTTTGAGCGAGAGAAATGTTGCGCAACGGTTGCAGCATTTCGTGTTTCGAGAGAGCTAAAGAGAGAAAGAGAAAGAGATGCTTCACAGCATGGGTAATTTGGCAGGATTTTTGCGAAGCTCAGGAGCGAAGTTCAATTACAAAGTGCAGGTGCGAGATTAAGCGGGATTATGCAAATTGTTTTCGCCTTTTTGCGCGTACTGTTTGAGCTGGCTATTGAAACATTTGATATTATTGGTCTGTGAAATAGCTTACATAGAATTACTTTTTTCATTTTCAATCAAATCCTGAATTGATGTAGGTTTTTCTTATTCTGCTTGTTGCAGGATTACCGTATGAATGAAATAGAAGTATTCATCAATTTTTTTAGGTGAACGAATTATTTGATGCATACTGTTGTGTAAATTGATAACCAAAGAGAAGAGCAACATAAAAATTTTCATACAACTTACGCTGCAGTAGGCGCATCGAAATTGTTAGTAATATTATCTTGAGTCATACAATATTAACACCTAATTTTCCATATTAAATTAAATTATTTAGAATTAAATAAATAAAAATTATTAAGAATCCGATTTCCTTACATATTGAAGCGAATTATTTTTATTACAATAAAAAATGTGTTCTTTTCTGACCTCAAGTATAAGAAATTTTAGTTTTCTATTATTATTATTTTTCTTTTGTTTTGTGTGTAAAGACTAACTAAAATACTTTTCCCAATATAGACATAGTAATTCTATCAGTCAAAATACTGAAATAATTATAAAGAAAATTGTAAATTTAAATAAAGCAAAGTTTTTTGTTTTTCAGCAATATTAGATAACACGAATTACTTCCTTCCTATCTTCGTATATTTGAAATTTTAACACATCACATTGTGTAACTGATTGGTAAACTTCCTCATGTGCATGAAATAACGGTTCATGATTTATTATGATTGATTGACTTTTTTAAATTATGACTGTTTTACTAAGAATATTAATTTGATGGTGAAACATTCATTTATCAAACCAAAATTATGAGCCAAAGTAAACGCTGTGATGTATGTACCGAGCGAAATCGTTACCGTAGTCTTTTTAGGTCTACTTAATTTTCCTCTTCAGAGTACTACACTAAACAAAGAACATCTTGTTTAATATATTTATAAAGAATTCTAAAGCATTAAACTTATTTCTGTATTTATAACTAGTTGCTTATTATTTATACTATTTATTTCTTACTTAATTTCGTTTAACTACTAATAGTAGATTTTCCACCTATGAAGGAAAAGTAAAAGATGTCTCATACCGCATGTAAATTTTTATCTGTGTCGAACATTAGAATGACAAAGGTGCGATTTATTCCGTAGTGTATATACAATTTTTTTATACGAGGCGTGTGTAGTAATATTTTTACTGCCTACTAAAAGTGAGTAAAGTAGTTACTTTACGCACCTGTCAAAACAAAAATTGTATAAAGGAAACGTAACTGCATTTTGCATTAACCTCTTGTTTTATTTATAGCGTACTAAAGATAAATCTTTATTTTTAGTAAAAATGTTATATAATTGTGATTACAAAATTCAAAAAGTTTTGAAGCATTTTATAAATAGTCCTAATTAGCTAATTCATTCAATTTATAAAAGGAACAATTTTGGAATAATTTAAATAGTTATTAGAAAAGACTTGCAACTTTAATTTCTCTCCTTACATTGAAATGCGATTTAATACAAAATATTTTTAAAAATAGACGGCCGGGTCGTATTGAACGAAAGAGCGAGAGAGAGAGAGAGAGAGAGAGAGAGAGTCGGATCAAAACTTGCAAAAAAGGGGGAAATAGAAGAGGCTAAATAGAGGGAGATTGAGAGAGAATGAAAGAGAGGAAGAGACGTGCCAGAGGGGCGCGCGAGCTAATTCCACTTTCTCATAGCGAGGTTGTACAATAACTCCTTTGCGCCTAGGACAATATAACCGTGCATGCACATGCATTTTAATCGTCGTTTCGTCATGCATGCGTAATAAAGACGCGTGCACTCGCCTGTCGCGTCATACATTTTCCAAGGGGAGCATCTTTCTCAAAATAGTGAGAGGGTCGGAATTCGCATATTATTTTTTGATAAATTTTTCTAGTTTTACACTCTGCAAAACTATTCGATGTCATTACGATTTTGTCAAATGCGGTCAAAATGATGAAAAAAGTTTAACTGTGTACAACAAATTGAAATATCTCAGAAAATAAATCTGAAGATTTAAGATACACCCTTTCATTCTAATTTATAAATTTTACTCTGCAACATTAAATTTTGCAATGTATCAATCAAACATCAAATATGACCTACTCTTGACTATTTTAGCAATATAATATCTCTAATAAAAAATTACGGTATCCGTAATTACCCAATCGTCTTGGTGAGACGTAACGCGACAACTAGAGGTGCCATCGCGCGTACTTTCTATTAGTTGCTCGCTTTGCACCCACAAATTACAAAATCGCTTTTTACGATCTGCCGCCGCAGTCACTGCTGCATAACAATTAATAATTTGCGATCGTCGCGAACCTCGACGATAGCCATGCAATAATTGCCAAGGCTTGCGAAAATCCTTTGAATGCTTTATGTAGCTTTAGTACAATTAAATAGAATAATATATTTTGTCATGCTTGAAATAGGAGCACAGTAGGAGTTTGTCAGTACTAATACGCCGAAATGTGAATAAAAAATAAAACTAATAAATTAAACCAACGCTATTTATCTGATGGTTTGCTTCTGGATATGATTTTTTGATCTATAATCTAATAGATTGATCAATTTAATTGTGGGCGTTCTGTTGCAGTAACGTACCAGACATCATCCATCGTCGATGCCACTTTATCTTAAAATGCCTTTTTACCGAGCTATTTAATCTATATATATCTTTCCTTTATTAATGGTTATTAAATAAAGTAATTTCTACCAAGACTTTTCTAATTTTACAGACAATAAGAGAAAAAACAATTTTTTACAATTTTAATATATACATACTTCAAGACATTCCTATCAAGTAAAGATAATGACATACTTTTTTTGCGGGAACTATATTTGTAATTTTCTCTGAATTTATTTATTAATTAACGTAAAATATACTTTTTCTTATACCAAATCACGTAATCAATAAAACGTACTAACTTTTTATATGGGCAAACATTAATCCAAAATATTACACAAGGCAAGTACTACGATGGCTTCAAATGGAGCTTTTATCAACAATTTAACTGAATTTAATTCAGCAATCTTAGACGGTTCCCAAACCGTCAATGAAGTAAATAGACAGCAAAAACAAACGCATAAACAAGCTAAAGTACACCGGCATCTAATCACTTCCAGGCAATTATCGCCTCCCGTGGACAAATGATCGGCGCAGGATCCTCGAACTACTCTACAATTTCCACATACTCTGTTCCGGGGTGAAAAGTGTATATGTGCATGCATGCGTGCGTGTTTGCACGTGCATGTGTGCGTATATGAGCATGTGTGTTAGAAAGAGAGAGAGTATGCAGTAGTCACGTACAAGAGCCGCGAGAAACGTGGGAAAAGCCGCGCCAGAAACTGTGCCGTGCATTGTGAAAGGCGCGCGCGCCCGCACCAATTAGGAATCCTGACGCAAGCTTCAGCTCGCGCTCCATATTCCTATTTTTATTTTTTTTTGTCATTCTTTTCTTTCCACGCGTGTGCATCGCGATCAACGACTTTTCTTTTGTAGGCTCGCGTATACGAAAGACGGATGAGGATGCGAGATTGCATAAAGATGAAGAGAGCAACTGCTTCAGCAAGCTATATAAGCCCAATGCTAGGTTGACAAATTAGGAACTTGGTCTTTGGTTGGGTATACGCAGCTAATGGTCTTAATAAACCGTAAAAAATGTAGCGTGAGGAAAATTTGTGTTTCTGAGATGTTGCATGATTTCCTGTTTAGAGTGATAATAAATGATTTGTTTTTTTTTCTAAAGTACTTACATGAAAAATTTATTTTATAATAGTAACATAAAAAAGAACGTAGAAGCATTTTCATATTGTTTCATTCGTTTGATACAACTAAATTTAAATATTTATTGTAAAACATACTTTTTAGCACACCCCAGCTCAAAGTGACATCTTCATTCTTGACCAGCCGAGAAAAGAGTACTGCTGTATTTCCCTGAGAAAAAAGCTTTCCATGCATGCGCCGAACGCTATTTTGGAATGTAAATAGAACAATATCTTATCCCAGATATCGAGAAGAAGACCCCTCTTTTCGCCGGGATGTACTAAAAAGTCATATATTACTCATGAAATAAAACATGTTATATGTCTTGCGTGTATACCGCCCTTCGTTCGGGTGCAACTCATAGGCAGGGAGCCGACAACCTACTTTATTCCCTCGGTGCATAATATACTAATAATCTTATGTTTGTTAAGTACATGCGGTAATCAATTAAATGCAAATGACAATTAACATGCAATTCAAGAAACTTTTCACTTTTCCTGCCTAGGTGCAAAATCTACTATATTTTGGTGAATTTGTTGTAAACCAATATTATAAAAATTAGTTAACGAATACAAAATTGATAAACTATTTAATAAAAATTTGATTATTTTACAATTTATTTCCATCTATGAAAAATTAACAACAAATCTTCTTTTTGTTTTCAGGTATGCACAGAAAAAATTTTGTGTAAAATACGCATTCTCTGTAAATGAAAATTTGTGTAAAGTTTTACACACAATTAATGTAAATTCTACACTTTCATGAGTAATTTTATAATGTACACAGAAGTTTGTGTAAATAATGTGTTATTTCTAGTTTTACATACATTTTCACGTCGGTTATTATACTTAGTATTTTTATTGCCGTGATTTCAATAAAATTTTGTAGTTTTTTATTTGATTTGCTCTATGAGTCTATCTCATCACTGTATTACATAAATGCCATAACTCACGTTTGATATTTCTCATTGTGTTTCTTAAAGAAAACGAGGAGATCACTCTATGAAAAATAGCTTTCTATATGTAGAAATTCACAGTTTTCGATTTAAACCATAAATAGTTATTTACGACACAAGTGTGGTAAAGTAATTTTACTGTCCTCTAACCTCAAAATCGCAACTTTGGTTGGATTCTTCGGCTCTCCGGCTGTAAAATATTGTACGTACCTGTTACGGAAGGTAACTTTAGAAAACTGTCGCACGAGCTAAATAATCACCTTCCGCCCCAGGTACGTAATATTCTATTAATCTCGTGTGGATGTTTACGCACGAGCGACGCGAGTGCGGAAAGTTTACACAAGGTTAAAATCACTTCATCGCCCATGAATTATACATAATTTTTTGACACAACGTGCGGAAAGCTTGTTTTTCCACACGGCGTGCGGGAAGTTCGTTTTCCCGCACGCTCGGTTGGAAACGCGTGCATTAAAACAAGCTTTTCGCACGTCGTGTCGAAAAATTATGTACGATACATGGGCGATAAAGTGATTTTAACCACGTATAAACTTTCCGCACTCGCTTCGCTCATGCGTAAACGTCTGCACGAGGTTAAAATCACTTTACCGCACTTGTGTCGTAAATAACTATTAATGAACGCGTTTCCAACAGCGCGTGCGGGAAAACGAACTTTTTGCACGCCTTGTGGAAAAAAATATATCAAAATGCCTTTTTTTTCGATATAAGTACCGAAAACGCGAGTTAGAAATAATAGGACTTGATGCTCGCGTGCCACACTGGGAGAGTTGACGTAAAACGCTTTATATACGATCTTTAAAAATATACATTTATTTTGTGTAAAATATTTACATAAATAACAAAGCAGGTTTCATTACACAAAAATAATGTAAAATTCGGACCTACGTATTTGTCTACAAATTTGTGTAAAATATGGACTTGTTATTTGTAAGTATAATAATTAATTTATTCACGATTATATTTTTAAAAATACTAATTAAATCCAGCCCGCTACGCGCCCCCTATTTCCATTCTAACCTAAACTTGATTTCGTGCTCATTCTAAACGACCAATCGGAGTTGATCCTGTAGAGGCTTCAAATTCCTGTGATGCCTTTTTTAAGAGAAAGAATTTAAATCATACTTCTTTACATCATCAGTGTTATAAGAGAATATGAATTTTTCCTTTTTTCTATTCACCCAGTAACCTATATTTATTTTTCTTTTAGTCGAAACAGTTCTGTAAGGTAATTATAGTAGCCGATTACCTACCATGAATATTGTCTAAAAATAACTTAAGGTCATTGTATCCATAAAATATTATTCCTTTTTACTTTTCCAATAAAGATTCCCCTGTAAATGTATAAGCTTCTATGATGTATGGCAGAATCTGTAAACAAATTTTTTTCGCTCGTTACTCTGCTTTATAAGTGAGTCAGAATTTCTCATAACAACAGATCTGCATATGTACTATCTAAGGTTTTTAAGAGTTTGTGATAAGTACCTAGAATTTCGCATATATGCTGACTATTAGAAAGGAACGTTATTTTTAGCTACCGAAAGCCGCAACCTCGTACACATATAGTCATACAGCTGCTTGTTACACATACCTACATTTATTAGATCTGTGAATTTCAG